>APFE030849623.1:0-34735 GCA_000404065.3 Pinus taeda
AAGGCATACATACTCTACTCCCCTCTGGTTTTGAACCTGTGACCTATTAGGGGGAAACACATGCTCTTAACCATTAGGCCCACTCAAGGAGTGTTAGGCCCACTAATGAAAATAACTCATAAATATTAAGTAACCGGTTATTGTATCAATAAAAGAAATCAATTATTAATATATTTATTAATAAGATATCTACTTCTTTATAACTATATATTAATAAAAAAATCAATTTATAAGTTTTCATGGTTCATAGTGGAGTGTATATATAAAGTATCTCTCAATCTATATAAAATATTTATATGAAATAATGTATTAATATATATTGTATTAATAAAATATCTACTTCTTTATAACTATTTATTAATAAAAAAATCAATTTATAAGTTTTATGGTTCTTTATAACTATCTATTAATAAAGAAAATAGTTACAAGTTTTTATGGTTTGTTGTAGAGTGTATATATAAAGTATTTCTTTCAATTTATATGAAATATTTATAAACGATATATATGTTTCTGTGAATAAAAAATGTTTGTTTAATTTAAAAATTATTATATAATTATTCATTAATTAATATATAATGCCAGAAATATTTTTCACCAATTTAATTAACTTAATTAATTTTATATAGTAAAGAAATTAAATTACACATAAATTTGATATAATTAAAAAAAAAACATTTCATGCATTAAAAACAGAGTAGTCTAACAAGGCGGAGGAATTGCCCGGTTTCCATCACCGCCCGGAAAAACGTCCGGCTCCGGCCACCGGCAATTCCTCTGCCCTCAGCCACCTTTCGCGAGTTCCGCCACCGTTCCACCCACCACCGTGGAACATTAATTCATCTGACAGAATTATGAGCGCGGGTATGGCAATTCGAATTTGCCCCAAACCAATTCCCATTTTTCTCATTTGCATTCAGATTTCCCCACGGGCTCTGCAGCTCCCCTAACCAATTCGACTCACGAGCTCTGCAGCTCACCAACTCACTCCGAGGGAAAACTCTACTCCACGCTCTACAGCTCACCACCCAGGCGACAGACAGGCAGCAAACCAAGGTGGACATCACCAGGCGACAAACAGGCAAGTTCATTTTTCCACTCTTCTCACCTTCCCACTGCTCAAACTGGATTTTGTTTGTTCAAATCTCTCTACTCTCTTACGAATTAAGAAGATGTTCCTCACATTCTGAAGCTAATTCAGCAATTAGCCAAGTTTGAACGCCTGACCGATCATTGCAAGGCGACTGGAGGCTCTGTCATCAACCCTCTTTAGCGCACATTCCAGTCCAGCACACACCATTCCACTCTTCCAAACCCCATTTTAGCAGCCTGCCCGGCAACTGCCTTGAGAAGAATGCTACCCAAACCCCTTCTCCTGTAAGGCTCTCTCACAAAAATATCCTCTATGTAAAATCCTGACTTTGCCAAAAATGTCGAATAGTCCCTGGAAAACAAAACAAAACCCACAATTGTCCTGTCGTTTCCCATAGTCGAGACGAATGAAACCCTTTCTGGGTCGTTCACGGAGGTTTTGAAGTTCACATTCTTAACCGTCTGTTCAAATGATTCATCTACAGTTTCGGGGGTTGGGAAGTTTTTATGAGATATTTCTAGCAGGAAGGTTGTGGGACCTTGGAATGGAGGTGCGCTAAAGAGGGTTCCCTCCTATATTTCTTGAGTTTGGAATTTTTATGCTACCAGCGATACATCCTTTTCAGAATCTTGTGGTTTTTCTCTTTGAGCATTTCATTCTCTCTTTTGATATGTCTCTCTACAACTTCCAGTTTTGTTACCTCTTATTTTGATGCTTTGATGATATCCTTTTCCATAGTAATGTCTAAAGGAAAGTCACACTAATCAAAATAATGTTAAGGAATATGACAATAATCTTGTACCTTTTCATTATGTGCCTCTTGTTCCATGGAATTGATTTATTCATAGACCTATTTTTGAATTTTATCTCATCCTAGCTTTGTTGGTGACAACTAAGGCTTTCTTGCTTCTAAGTTTTCCATTATTTTAGGTGAAACAAGGTTATTCTCATTCCCCTGTTTTTTCATGCTTCTTGTTACCCTTATGTATTTATTTTTATTTTATTTTTTAAATATTTTAATCCCATAAACAACCTCGACATTGCCATGGTCAAAGGCCAATGAGGTTTGAACCTTATCATTGCATTTTTTGTTGTTGGATTTTTGATTCCTTGCCTCTAGTCAGAGATCTCGTTGGCTTTTCGTGACTTCATCAAGCTGATCCTTCATGGAATAGTATATGATAGCGCAGTAGATTGTTATGTTATTTTGAACATGCCCTCTTCATGATTTGTTAATGTTCACTGAACGATGTTATGTCCTTTTATGCTTGTGATAAAGTATTAACTGTCCTATTGCCCAAATCAACATCGGTTGCTATCTTTTAGTTGTGTGTTCGGTGAAAGTGTTTATTTTGATCTTGTGTGCTCGTGTATATATGTGTGTTGATGTTCCTGGCCACATATAGTTTATGGTCTGCTAGGATAATGATGGTGTTGATTAATTTTCAAAATTTTAACGTGGATGCTCTTTTTTTTTTTTCAGGTTGTTCTATAGTTCTGCTTCCAACTAGGATTGTCCATGCATTGAACCTTAATGTGGAAGACATAAATTCTCAGCCAAGCACACAATGTGGTCTTTTTCCAAGCACACAAAGTGGTCTTTTGCCAAGCACACAATGTTTATCTATACAAATATTTTTTGTTGTAAAATGCATCATGGAAGTGATGGTCATGGTTGAAGACTTGTATTTTATCTAGTCCATGGTGTTCCAACTTCCAGTTATACAGCAAGTGATAAAGTTGTGATAGATTAGTTTACCTTTTGAATAAGCATCATTACATAAAATGATGCTCTGGAAGCACGAGGGAAGTATTATTCAATACTGTGGAAGTTTCCATAGTCTTGAGGAAACAGTTCTAGCATTTTGTAATAAATTGAATATAATGAAATCCATTGTAGTGAATTTCTTGCTAGCAATCTGCTATATTCCAAACTTTTGATGTTAAGCTCTACTCCATTTTGGTATCTTCCTTTTTATGTCAGTAAAGCAGATCCGTTGCAATCACTGTACTTATCATTCCAATGGTAATCCCTTTAAATTATTAATTAACCAATTTAAGCTAATAAGGAAGATCCTTGCAAGTGTCCACTCTATTCCATCTATGTTCCTCTCACATGCCAATGAAAACACTGATTCATTCTTTGAAATCTACTCCCCTCACCATATTTCTGTTGTTAATCAAATGGCTCTGTGATGCATATAGTAATGACAGTATTCCTATACCCACCTGCCCCTGATAGTTGAAATGGCTTAGGCATTTTCTAGGAACTACAAAATCCCATGTTACATTACACTTTATAAAAGTTCCAAGAATTTCTGTCCTTGCTCATTTTCCTTAACAGAATTTATAAAATTTTACAACATTTAAAAATATCGATGGGGTTCCATTATTTGAAACATAGTTTTAGGTTCTAGAATTCACATAAGGTATATTTAATGAGCTTTTTTCATCATTTTTTTATATTCTGCCATAAGAGAACCCCTTTTTTAGCATATCCACTGGCCACTACACATTTCTGCCATTAAAAGGATTCAAGCTCATCTTTTGAGGATTACTAATGCTCAGTAAAAATGATCTCAGCATAAGCTCATTTGGTACGAGAAGGAAGCTCAGTTGTTGTCATTCTTGCTATTGTCTTTGCTTTATGGTTTTTGTTATCAATCCTAAATCAACTCTTTGTTTTCTTCTATTGTTCATGGGAATATCTCGAATTCTATTATATTCAGTTTGGTTTAGCTTGGGAAAACAATTGCATCAAATTATATTTCTTTTTAAAGGCAGGAAAGATGGGTATATGGAGAAGACATAAAATGTTCATGCTATATTTACTGTGACTTTCACATATACCAATCAAACTACCCCATGATTCTAGTTCTACACAGCTTGAACTTGGTAAGCAGGCATTACCATAAGATTTCAATTATTTCTTTTATTGGAGAATTGTTGCAGAGAAGAGAACCCCTTTTTTAGCATATCCACTGGCCACTACACATTTCTGCCATTAAAAGGATTCAAGCTCATCTTTTGAGGATTACTAATGCTCAGTAAAAATGATCTCAGTATAAGCTCATTTGGTACGAGAAGGAAGCTCATTTGTTGTCATTCTTGCTATTGTCTTTGCTTTATGGTTCTTGTTATCAATCCTAAATCAAATTTTTGTTTTCTTCTATAATTCATGGGAATATCTGGAATTCTATTATATTCAGTTTATTTTAGATTGGGAAAATAATTGCATCAAATTATATTTCTTAAAGGCAGGAAAGATGGGTATATGGAGTAGACATAAAATCTTCATGCTATATTTACTGTGACTTTCACATATACCAATCAAACTACCCCATGATTCCAGTTCTACACAGCTTGAACTTGGTAAGCAGGCATTACCATAATATTTCAATTATTTCTTTTATTGGAGAATTGTTGCAGAGAAGAGAACCCATTTTTTAGCATATCCATTGGCCACTACACATTTCTGCCATTAAAAGGATTCAAGCTCATCTTTTGAGGATTACTAATGCTCAGTAAAAATGATCTCAGCATAAGCTCATTTGGTACGAGAAGGAAGCTCATTTGTTGTCATTCCTGTTATTGTCTTTGCTTTATGGTTATTGTTATCAATCCTAAATCAACTTTTTGTTTTCTTCTATTGTTCATGGGAATATCTGGAATTCTATTATATTCAGTTTGTTTTAGATTGGGAAAACAACTGCATCAAATTATATTTCTTTTTTAAAGGCAGGAAAGATGGGTATATGGAGTAGACATAAAATGTTCATGCTATATTTACTGTGACTTTCACATATACCAATCAAACTATTTGACAATTTCCATAACTATATGTGTGAATGTCGGGGCTTTGTTTATCATAATGTTTCCTTTGACTTATCTCCTGCAACAAGCTGACTGCAGTTAATTGCATCGGTGGATCATAGGAGCTTGTTTACATGCTCTTTGTAATGAAGCCCCTGAGGGTATATCTACATCCACCGTTCAGGTACTCCTTGCATCATGATTGATGTCGAAAAACAATAAATCCTCTGTGGTGAGATTTTGATGGCAAGTAACGTCAATCATTTTACTATTACGGCTGGGAACACCTATGGCATAAACTAGAGTTGAAGTGATTACATAGAGTAGTATGAAATAGGTATTTGGGCTTGAATTTGATTAGGACAATTATTGTGCAACACACCTATATAATGACTAGGAGATTGAGGGTGTGATTAAAGGGGGGAACTATGGAAGGAGTTTTGTGGCCATGTCTAGTATGTGTATCAATTATGTGAGGATCCTCTGCAGTATAACAATTTGCATAGTTTTACATTTCATTATTGATAGAAGAGAGAAACTAGTGGTAGACACCCAGTATTCAAGGATCATCCCACATGTCAAATGACTGGCAAGTGATATATGGCAAACAAATATGGTAAAGGCTGGTATTTGCTAGGGCTGATGACAATTCAACTTGGCATTATATTTTAAAATCCAATTTTGAATGGATTGATGGATGAAGATATTAATTAAATTCATTAGTTAGTGGGTTTGGTTTAGATATTGTCAGTGTTCCATGGTGATGTGCCCCCTAGTGTGTTTCCCATACTTCAGGGGTTGTATGTCCCACTTTTGGGGAAGCTCAGGGAAATGATTCCCAAGTGTGGGGGATGATTTTTCCTAGCTACACCCCCCCATCCACAGAAAAAAGATAAGGG
This sequence comes from Pinus taeda, assembly GCA_000404065.3. NCBI lineage: Eukaryota > Viridiplantae > Streptophyta > Pinopsida > Pinales > Pinaceae > Pinus > Pinus taeda. The sequence continues at coordinate 5,803 of APFE030849623.1, forward strand.
GAAACACATGGGAAATGATTCCTGACCTGATAAGCCAAAACAAAGATAGGGGATTGAGTTTTGAGGAGTTTGTGACCTTGGTAATTAATGGTGATATTAATTATTTCAAGATGTTTGAGAGGTGCCAATCTCATTGGACTTCATATGGAGAAATTAAAATTTCATATCCCATTCATATTTCAGTGGACTTAACAGTTTTCAAAATTTTGGATTGTAGAATTTCCACTCGATTGTACATTGATGAATTTTCATGGGTTGAATTGTTGTTGTTGAGATTTTATCATATGGGGATCCGTATGTTAGGGGCCTTGATGCCCCCCTGTCCCCCATGAATTTTCCTAAAATTTGGGGTTTCCCACATGTCCCCCATGTGTGTTTCTCCACTCATGCACTCTGATGCCCTGGAAACTTGGTGGAACATAGGATATTGTGCATATTGTGTGTTCTATTATGACCAATGGTTTTGAAACTTGTAATTTTAGTCAAGAGCAAACAATTATGTTCGATTACAATCCATGATTATGTCCCTATGCAACAAATGGCTCCTATCTGTTGTTGATTTACCATTTAGTACCCAATTGAACTTTGATGGGAAGTTGATATGAGGTAGTGGGATTGGCAGCAGACACAAGTTGATGGAACAGAATCAATTTAGCTGATGTGTGATTCTTGCAAAATTTGTGTGCTTTAATGATTGTTAAGGTATGTTGTCAACCTGGCACTTATCTGGGTAAGACTTCCATGAATCCGTCCCTATGCAACAATGGATTATATGCCTTATTGATTTACCATTCACTGCCCACTTAACTTTGATGGCAAGTGGCAAGTTGACCTAAGGTAGTGGGATTGGTAATCAATGCAAGGTTAAGGAGCAGAATCAATTTGGCTGTGTAATTTTTACAAAAAAAAAATTGGTCTAGTGATTGTCAATGTATGCTAGAAAGTGGGTAACATTTTGGGTCTCTCGGTGTCAAACTTCAACTGAAGATGGAAAGAGAGAGAATTCTGAACTGCAATTTGACTTAGTCTCTGTAAAATTTAAATTGTTTTTCAAATTGTTGTTTTTTCCCTTGATCAGAAGTCTGTAACTTGAGGGAATCAAATTTGATACGACATGGTAATAATGTTTGAACTATAAATTGAATTTGAAAATATATTCAAACTCTGTGCATGGTAGGTGTTGGTGGTAAGGGAAATCTTCTCAGGATTAATGCAAAAAATCTCGTACCAGCTCAAAATTCTCTATCCATGTTGTATCCGATCTTTAAATTGATATGGATGTTGCTAGTTGGACGATTATTGGCTTTAGCTATTCTCCAGTTCATAATCCATTGCTTGAATGATGTAGTATCTTATAAGTCTCTTCTTTATATATGGTGTCAAGTTTAGAAGCTTTGAACTCTTACCTAGTTAAAATGATTGCTCTATGAATAGATGTTGCAGGCCTAATTTTGTAGAATGCAAATAAGCCAAATTTAATTGGTGCTATATAGACTAGAAAGAAGCCAATCACATAGCACAGTGAATGCAAATTAAAGGTTTTGTCAAGAATGTAAACATAATGAGGATATATGGAGCATAAAAATGGTGGAAGTTGTACACATTTGCTACCAAGGAATGATAAAAAATGTGTTTTCTTCTATTTTTCAAAATCATTATTCCTGTGATTGTTTCGAAAGTTACTAGTTTATTCCCTTTTACATTAAGCTTGTCAATAGAAATATGTAGATCACTTAGAAATGCGATAAATTCCAAGGTAGATATAATCTTTTGGAAATATTATAAACAAATGAGGATTATGTATTATCGCTGCTTCATTTCTATGTTAGATTGTTAATGAAATAATGATAACTTTGTTCAATCTAAATTTGATTCTTATTCTTCTGATTGGATTGCACGAATAAGATGAAATCTACAAAAAGGTTATATAGGTTGGTTTATCTATAATTACTCTTTGGATTGCCTCTGCTTTCAGTTGATATACAGGAATGTTCACTTCTTACATGTAACTTGGAACATTTATGGCAAGCTTTTATGTATCATACGTGGGTTAAAAACCTCTTGCAAAAAAGGAGGAAAATTTTCTAAGCCTTTTCTGTCATGTTAAATAGCAGTTTTCAATTTCTACACATCTTGTTAATACTTGAATTTTGAATATCTTAGCATGGTGAACATGGTTTGCTTCAACAATACTCTTCCGTTTATATGCCTAGTTTGTGTTCCTGTATGGAAGGTGGTTCAAAATTCATCATATGCACTTACTGTTTTAAAGTTTTTTATTTGTTTTAATTTTTTAAATGTTTGACTAGAGGAATTGGCAATTAGGCCCATTTCGTACTCGCATGGCTCGGGATCAATTCTGATCATTGCCACTATAACCTCTAGGTTTCCACATACGCCCCTTTTGTGAACACAGGTAAGTTGGGGTTTGAACCTGGGACCTTTTACACAAGGTGTGCCTTAACTTTTAACAAACACCTTATCACTAACTAGTCTACGCCCCGAGGGCTATTACATGTGGTTATTGTTATTCCTTCTTCCAACTAAATTTACGTGTTTGCTAGTAATTAAAGAGAGTATAAATCACCAATTAGAACAAGCTAATGTTTTTGAAATCTAAAAATTTCTTGAAGATTTCAATTAGCAAGCCCACTAAATTTCCAAAAAATGAGGACCATTTGTACAATGAAAATCCTTAAAGGCTTGGAATTGAAATGCCCTGTTTGGAACTTTTCTGAATTTTTGTTTGCAAAAGTTGCACTGACTTGTCTACATGGTCGATGACCAAATTGATCGGCAGCAATATTATTCATGGGCTAGAAAAGCCATCTGTATGTAAAACTTGAATTGATCATGCCTTCCGACTTGGAATCATATAAATTTCTCAATAGATGAAACCTTTTTTTAGAACATATAAAGATTACCAAGTCCCAAAATGCAGCTTACCAGCCTTATTAGACCATCATGATGGATGTGATTCCTTGGAGAAATATTGACATTTGCTTACGTATGACACACTGAGCATGAGCATGAGCAAGATGTGAACTTCAAAACCCCCATGAACGACGTAGAAAGGGTTTCATTCGTCTCGGGTCTGGGAAACAACAGGACAGCTGTGGGTTTTGTTTTGTTTTTCAGGGACTATTCGACGTTTTTGGCAAAGCCGGGATTTTACATAGAGGATATTTTTGTGAGAGAGCCTTACAGGAGAAGGGGTTTGGGTAGCATTCTTCTCAAGGCAGTTGTTGGGTAAGCCGCTAAAATGGGGTTTGGAAGAGCGGAATGGTGTGTGCTGGACTGGAATGTGCGCTAAAGAGGGTTGATGACAAAGCCTCTTCAATCGCCTTGCAATGATCGGTCAGGCGTTCGAACTCGGCTAACTGCTGAATTAGCTTCATAATGTGAGGAACATATTCTTAATTCGTAAGAGAGTAGAGAGCTTTGAACGAACAAAATCCAGTTTGAGCATAGGGAAGGTGAGAAGAGTGGAAAAATGAACATGCCTGCCCATCGCCTAGTGATGTATGCCTTGGTTTGTTGCCTGTCTATCGCCTGGGTGGTGAGCTGCAGAGCACGGGGTGGATTTTTCCCTCGGAGTGAGCTAGTGAGCTGGTGAGCTATAGAGTTGGTGAGTCGAATTGATTAGGGGAGCTACAGAGCCCGCGGGGAAAATTCGAATGCAAATGAGCGAAATGGGAATTGGTTTGAGGCAAATTCGAATTGCCATACCCGCGCTCAGAATTTTGTCAAATGAATTAATGTTCCACGATGGTGGGTGGAACGGTGGCAGAGGGTGGAGGAGCTCACGAAAGGTGGTTGAGGGCGGAGGAATTGCCGGTGGCCGGAGCTGGACATTTTTCTGGGCGGTGATGAAAACCTGGCAATTCCTCTGCCTTGTTAGACTACTCCATTAAAAATAGGGAAAATTTTAAGAACCCCCCTAAATTTACATGTATAATAAATGGGCGAATCTCCATGGTATATAGGAAAAATGGAAGGCGATTTTATCAATAATATGATATGTATATATAATTTTTTGGCGAATCTCTCACAAGGCATGGCGAATATTTTACTCAATTATAAAATCTTGTGTTTATTGAATACACAAATGAAATCATTGCATTTCTTTAAAATATCTTTTGAAATCAAAATTACGAAATTACATATCGATAGGGGTGTAAGATAAAATTCACCTGTGCGATTCACAGAAAGCATGAGAAAAAACCTAATACTATATATAAAAACCAAGAGAAAATTCAAAATTCATTTCACTTCTATTTGTTTGTTTGCAATTAGAAAATTACCCAAATTACAACCTGTTTACTCCACTTCTAGGGACCTTCGTAACACCCACAATACACAAGTATGTCCTGTTTGCAATTAGAAAAATTACCCAATTACCATCCGTTTACTCGAGCATATGTTAGGAAGTTTAGAAGGTATGACTAGTGCATCATCCATCCTTTGAGCCCTGGATTTGTTTCAGTTTAAAACAGAAGTATACAAATATACTTGTCCAATGTCTATGCTTTAACCATTCACTTAAGATGTTTTTACAATATAATTTCTAAGTCTATTTAATATCTTCATTATCATAAAAACCAACCTATATCCATCTTAACTCCACATCTACCACTCTTAGGGGGATGAAATCTATTTATCCCTCTGAGTACTTGGTAGACCCAGAATTAAGATGGATCTAAGATAGAATTTCCCTTTTAAATAGTCTATGCTCACATGAATACCATGGGTTATCATAAAAATGGAGCTTAAAAATTACTATTAGTAATTTATAAAAATTAATAAAATTAATAGTTGATTTTTATTTTATTTTTATTTTGACAAAGCTAAAATGCTTAACATACATTAAATTACAACATCCATTTTTACTCTTGATCAGATCAAATATTTTTTCACTCTATGCTAGTTTGCATATCACGATATTTGATACCTCTCAGGGGTAGATCCAGAGTAAGATGGATCTATGCTGGTTTAATTCCCCCATTTAAATAGGCTACATTCCAGGTGAATACCATGGGTCAATACCATGTACCATTTTGGTGAATACCATGGGTCAATACCATGTGCCATTTTTTATTTTTATTAATACTAATATTAGGGTTAATAATGTTTTTTTGCATGGTATTAATAACAATCTAGTCCATGGTATTTGTCCCATAGTATTTTGCCCATAGGTTTCACCTAAATATAACACATTTTTGAGTGTTCATAAATATAAGGTGACTTATGGAGTAAATATAAAAAAATGTTTTATTTGTTTACCATACCTCTCGTTTATTTATATTTTTATTAATTTACCATACCTCTTTTACAAATATGGTATTTTACTCATAGGATTCACTGAAATAAAACCTCTTTCTTGAGCCTTCATAAATAGAACGAGGGTTATGGACTAAATATAAAAAGAGGTTTTATTTATTTACCATACGGTCTAGTTTATTTATATTTTTATTTATTTACCATACCTCCACTTTACTTATATTTTTATTTGTTTACACCCTTGCATATAAGGTGACTTTATTTATATTTTTATTTATTTACCATACCTCCACTTTACTTATATTTTTATTTGTTTACACCCTTGCATGTATATAAGGTGACTTATGGAGTAAATATAAAAAATGTTTTATTTATTTACCATACTTCTCATTTATTTATATTTTTATTAATTTACCATACCTCTTATAAATATGGTATTTGGCCCATACGATTCACTTAAATAAAACTTATTCTTGAAAATGGGCGAATGGATTCACATAAATAAAACCTATTCTTGAAAATGGGCGAATGAAAGGTTGTAACTCCTAATTTCAAGGGCTAAATTTACCTTTTTTACCCTCTCCCTTAATATAAGGTGGGCTATTTGAGGTGATTTGTAATAATGTACTATGATACAAAATATTCGCCCACTAAAAATTTAAAACCCCTTAATTTAGCCAAAGGGCGAACATTCGCCCCTAAAATTTTCTATGCTTTCTTATCTCTAAGGTTGGTGCCTCAATCAAGTTGTAGCCTACAGTGAGTAGTTTCTTGCACATTTTTGAGGTTGTTTCCTCAATTAGGTTGTAGCCTACCGCAAGTAGTTACTCGCATATCTTAGAGACAAATCCCTCTATCAAGTTGGTGCCTACAAAACTATGTAATGTGTTGATGAATAAGAAAAAAAATTGTGCTTTTCTCCCATATGGGTTTCCACGTAAAAGCTTGTGTCCTCTTGTGTTGATGTGATGACTTCTTGATGTATTGTTGATGTGATGATGGATTCTTGATGCATTGTTTTATTTTTTGATATGTTGCAAATAGTTGTGATACGTTTCTATATAATTTCTCATTAAAAAAAGGTTGTAAAATTATAAAATTGTTACCACACTGATTCACCCCCCCCCCTGAGTGTGATATTTTGTCCACCACAATCAGCTAGATTTTCATAATATATTTATACATTTTCCCATAAATATTCCCCTATCAAATATTTTGTCATCTAGATGTGTCGATTATCATAGTCACTTCTAGTAAACTATGGAATGGGTAGGGAACTAAAATTTGACATAAGTTTCCCAAAAAGTAACCTTATTTCATACCAATTAAAGATTCTATATATACCTATCTCTAAACTAGCAAATTAATCAATATAATAGCATAAAAAAGATAATAGTAGTGATAAAATTACAAAAATTAAATAGAACCACTTACACTTGAGGCATAAACAAAAATAAATTCTCATTCCCACAATTCAACATTGATCATTTAATAATACAAGATGTAGCACCTAATAAAAGGAGTTTGCAATCTCAAAGAATAAATACTTCACTAATCCTCATTAAGTGTTTATAACTGTGTATTTTTGAAAATATATCGTGCATTATATGCATTATTCACATAGCTCTTTAAAATTGGCAGACCTAAAACTAAAATAATGCAAACTATATTTCAACATTAATTATAAAAAAAATAGAATATAAAATGAATTGCATGCATGGTAGTGCATGAAATGATAGGACTACAGCAATGATAAGTTTACTTTAGCATTCACTGCATAAATAAAGAATAGAAAATATCATTTCCTACATTGAACTTAGAGGACCATGCCAAATTGTTTTAGTTGCTACAACCACCCTCCAAAAAATTTCCCATGCTTTGATTTTGGAGCCTTCTTTCTATCCACATGAGCTTATATTTCAATGTCATCAAGTAGTCATGTTTTTCTTGTGATGTAATAATCTCACCTTGATATATTTCCAACACAAGCTAACTCTTGACTTGACCTTGCAGCATTGTTGGGCTTACCTCCAGAAATTATGCAATCTTGGAAGATAGGCCAACCTTGCCTCTAGAAACTATGCAATTCTTCTTGGAAGGCCAGCCTTGAGCATCAAACTTGCACAATTCTATATGGAAACCCATCCTTGATGATGGAAATTACGCAAATCATCCCCTGAGTTGAGAAACTGTGCAATGCACTAAGTAAAGAAGTTGCCCAATCCTTAGGAATTGTGCAATCCTTCTTGGTAGTGTGCATGCAATTTTCCTAAAAAAATCAAAAAATCAAAAAAGAAAAAAACATCCCTATAAAATAGGGATTCAATAATTAGTTTCTTGAAGGTAGCACACTTACTATATTTGGAACTTTCTCCCAAGTGTCATTTTTTTTCTTGATTTTAGGCATGTGCATCATAAACCCTAATTGGTAAGATCTATATAATGGATGCCCATAGAGATCATTTTTACATTCAATCTTGGAGTTATATCATTCCCAAGGAGATAAAGGAGCCTTCAGTGGCGTTTGTGGCGCTTTTCCAAGTGAGTTTTGCTTTTGTTGTCTTTTGTTGCAATTTTCTTCGCTTTTTGTCCTTTGGCTTCTCTCAGTATTATTTTTCTTGTTTCTTTTCATGGATTCTAGCATTTTAATGTATATTAGCTTGTACAATTGTTTTTTGATTTTGTTGGTTTCCTTTTATAAGTGTCACATTAGTTTTCTTGTTTTTTCCCATCAATGGTCATTGTTTCGGCAACTCCCAATGCATGTTTGTTTTTCCTTTTACTTGTTGATCTCTCACACCTCTTTTGCACCAATATATCCATACTTAGTCAAATATTTCACTTTATCTTGCACCATCACTCGGATATGCTTGTTTCCAACACTCTTACCAGGCAGATCTACTCATCCCTTGGTAAGTGTTTGCCTTGTCTAGGTCAGAATTGCGGAAGTCCAAGGCTCAAGATCTTAGCTTAGCCTCTAAGACTACACAATGAGTAGTACCTGGTTGGCCCAACTACGCATTCGACAGTTTTAGGGCTCATTCCCATCCCTTGGCCACTAAGACTACACAATGCATAATCTCCACCTCAGTCTTACCAGGCATATTTATGCATTTCACAGTCTCTAGCCTCAAGCTACATCACTAGTTGTTGAGACTATGTAATGTGCATTTCAAGTAGCTGGTATCCCTCCTTCACCTAAAAAATCATGCAACATTCCTTATCAGTCCATGTGGTTATTTCTTGATCTTGCTTTGTAATTTGATCTGTTGAAGCTAATTTATGTCTTCCATGAGTGCTTTTTCCTCCCATAGGTATTGCAGGTGTTGAGAATTTCTCTTCATAAATCACTGATATCATAGCACCAAAGAGATCTTCTTCAAAGGTTACCACAGATAGAAGCACCAAGGAGGCAGTTAAGAGTATGCCAATTTACTTTCCATTTTACTTAGACACTGACCTGTTTGTAGAAAAGGACTTAGATATCGAGTGGCACAAGGTTAATGAAATTTTGTCAGCAAGAACCTTCAAAGAATATTTGGAAGACCAAAAAGTGTATGTCAATGTCCAATGGCCAGTTATACATAAGATTGCATGCAAATATTTGCCTTTTCCATGCACAAATGTTGTCAACTAGATACTATCCCATTTGGATCCAAAGACTATGAATCTCAATAGTGCCATCAGATAGAGGCTTGCTTCTTTTTTGGAAGCAGACTATCATCTCATGTACCATTTGTCTAAGCCAAAATTTCTCATGGATTCTTACTTCTATGTAAAAGCCAACTACTTGAGCACTAAGGATATTGTTAAAGGTTGGGTGAAAGAGCCAAAAAAGTTTCCTCAGACACCCATCAACACCTACAAGACAAAATCTCTTAGTAGGTCTTATCAACTCTTGATAGTTTTATGTTGCAGAATATATGGCTAGCAGACCACCGAGACCTTTCATGAAGGATGGGCATTCTTACTGAGCCAAGTTTTGAACGAAGGTAAACCATTAAACTAGTCATATTTGTTGGCTCAGTAGCTACAGATCCATGTATCTAATGCCCTTAGTCACCCCAAGGGCAGGCAAGCTAGATTTTACATGTTTTCCTATCTACTAAATGAAATCAACGCACACAATGCATTGCCTGGCATGAATTAGACTTGGACACCCTGGGAGCCTACTGTGTATGTTTATTACAAGATTCTTTTGGAGTTCAACCATAAAGGAGTAATGGATAAGCTAACTAATCACTTCCTCATTCCATTGTAGAAGTTGATCTTTAAGGAAGAGCCACCTTGCATGTCACATGGGGCAATGGAAGTAGCATTGAAGATAGTAGATTTGTTTGCCTCACTAGATTGTACTTTCCTTAGGGTGTTCGGTGAACATAAGTCTCTACATCTTTTACCGAGGTATGTCACCAATAATTTATTCATGCAATATGTTGTGTATCATCTCTCCATAGGGTTTTCAGCAACCTTTCACAAGAAGAAGAAAGCAGCTTGACCAACTCTTCTTATGCAAATTGAATTGTGCAAGATCAAGAATCTAAAAGTTGTGAATATCGAAGGAAAGGTGATAGAAAATTTTGCATTCAGTACTATGGAATTCAACCTATACTATCCCTGAAATGTTTGTAGATACCATTGTGCAAGGATCCATTTCTAGTGGCTAAGTGAGACTTTTCACTCGTCAAAGGAGGAACATGGAAGAATTGTTAAAATGCCTCCAAGTCCTGAGAGCCTATCAATTTTCTAGGAACTTCACAGGTTGCTCTACAGAAGAAATTCACTTTAGAGGTAGCACCAACAGAAGAGTGAAACCCACTGTGCAAGAGGGGAAAGAGGAAATTTGTGCACATTCTGGGGGGAGATCAAAGCCACAAGATGAAAGTAGACCTAGTCATACTTAAAGTGGCCATAAAAGTGGAGAAGAATAGGAAACAAAGGGTATAGGAAGAAAAACGAAAGAAGAGGGAAGAACAATAGTAGATGATATTGGAGGAAGAAATGAAAAATAAGGAAGAGGATGAAAGGAAAAAATTAATAGTGGAAGAAACAACATGAAGACAAGCTAAAGAACAAGAAAAGAACTAGAAGCAACAAATGCAGGATAAAGAGCTTGCTCAAGAGATTGAGGAGTTAATTGAAATTAAATACATGGAGGAGGAAATGGAGCCACAAAATCAAGATTTCAACCTCATTCAAAGTACACAGCAGGTCACCATTCAGTCTCCCCATCCTCCAGTAGAGAAATCACTAAGTGAGGAAGAGGAAATTGTTCCTCTCGATGACAATCTAGCTATGTACATGTACAATCTGACTTAAGACAAGCTTTAGAAAAATATTGTACAAGCATGGAAGAATCATCTTCTAGACGACCTCGCATATTCTGCATTTATCAAAGAAAGGGTGATGATGATAAAAACCAGAAGAAATATGGGTGCCATTGTCACAACCAACTTGGCCTTCGCAGGCGCTACAAAGTTGAACACAAACTATTTTTTGGGCAAGGACAAGTAATTTGCAAAGAACTTTTAGGCTACTAGCAATAGGTTGAACAACTCGAGGCAGAGTTGCAAAACACAGTTCCCACACAAGTCTATCTAGAATAACTAAAGGCAACAATACTCAGTGAAGTATCGACACTAGGAGAGAGCATGCAGAGTCTTTATGAGGAGCTTGTTACCGTCCATAAGGCATTTTTCCACTTGCATGGGTTGCAACAGAAGTGTAAAGATTATGTAAAAACTCTCAAGGTTGTGCAATCAGCTATTGTTGTCATGCATGAATTGTCAATGCAATACAAATGGGCAGTGCATGAATTGGGAAAGAAGACAAGGCCACAGGCAAAGTTGGAGAAGGAAAAGGTTTAGACACTCATCCAAACTAACAAAAAGCTCACCTCATTCATTCCCAACACTCAAGACTCATATGTATGATTATAAAACATCCTAGACTTCTTTATGAAATTGCATGGGATCCCATCAATCGGATCACTTACGGAGATCAAGCGCAGGAATCAGGTGAAGTAGGAGATTGAAGAATACTTGGAACATTTGAAACAAGTAGCCATAAAGGATGATATTAAAGTAAATAGAAAAAATATGCAGAAGTACATTTCCGGCCCTCTCCAAATAAACATGATGTTGCTCTTGTTCAAGAAGGAAACACAAAGTAGTTTCAAGTCAGTGTATTTGGATGCCATTGAGGCTAGAGTCCACTTCCAGCCTAAAACCATCACATAGTTTGGGGATGTCATTGCATAGACAAATATTGGCACCGTTACATGACCAAGAAACATCAAGTGGAAGTTGTTGAGCTGGAGTTTCCCCAAACTCAAGCTTAATTATTTTGTCTTATTAGGATGTCTAGTTGGCTCTACCCAATTTCGTCTTATATGGGTATGAGTGTATTATAATATTATTTTTTAATTAAATTGTAAGTGTAATTCCAAGTGTCAATTGTGGAATGTGAAGAGTCATGATGTAAAGAATATAAAGAGAAAATTTGTAAAGAAGTTGAAGATTCATGAGGGAATTCCAAGATTCATAAGGGGAAGTGAATATTCACCCCTTTTGTTATAAATAGACCCTCATAACTCATGTAAATGCATTTTCGAGAGCCGAGCTTGTGTCTAGTATTTTAGCTTAGAATTAAGAGCTTGGAATTTTTTGAGAGCCTTGGCTTCTCCGTAGCATAGAGGGAGTTTCATTTTTTGGAGGACAGGTTTTAACTTCATCATCCACTATTGGGGCTAGTGGTTCATCAATGGCATATATATGATTGTAACTTTCACTTAATAAAAGTTCAGAGTTGACATGTTTTCATGCATATGTTGTGAATATAGTAGGATTGTTCTTGTTATGTTTGCAATGTATGTTATTTAACTTACGCTCATGCTTATGAACTATTTTGTTTGCATTGTTATGAATCTTGTTAAATGTGTGTCATTGTATATTTCCATCATTTTTAACTTGTGAACTATTTCACACATTAGCTTGTGATTTCTTTATGTTCATGTGTTCCTTCCAATATGTGTACTATTACAGGATTCTAAGGGACTCACTCATTTTCCCTTCATGTGTTAGAACCTTCATGCATTACACTTGAATTTCCACAAAGTCACACACTTGTTCCCACCAAAGTCACCATACTAGTCTACAATGTTATGTAGAAGGAGAACATCTCACACTTGATGAAGGTGTTAGAGACTTTGAAGAAGCACAAGCTACTAGAAAATATCAAGAAATGTGACTTTAGATAGTAGCTGTTGGTGTATTTAGACTATGTCATTGGTGGAGAGGAGTTTAAGATAGATCTTGAAAATATGAAGGCCATCATGAAGTGTGCTTAGTGCCTACAAATGTTTCTAGAGTTAGGATTTTCATTGGAGAAATGCAATATGTAAAGAAATTCATAGCTTCATTTTCAACAATAGTTGCACCATTCCATGATATAACAAATCACAAGAGTTTCTATGTAGGGAAGGCTCAACAAAATACCTTTTAAGGGTTGAAAAAGAAAATTGCCTAGCACCAATTCTCACATTACTAAACTTGCAACGACCATTTGAAGCAGAGGAAAATGTGAGTGGATATGTCATGGGAGAAATCTTGATGTAGGGATGAAGGCCTATAAGCTATCATTTGGAAGTGTTTCACGAGGAAATTCTCAACTATCCTACCTACAGCAAAGAGCTATATGTCGTGATACAAGTTGTTGAAAAGTGAAAACACTATCTAATGGGAAAAGAACCATCATTCACACAAATTACTAGTTGCTACAATACTTGTAGGCCTAGAGTAAGCTATATTAAACTAGAAATTACAAGTGGATGGTATTCTTATATTAATTTCATTTAGTAATCAAGTATAAGAAGGATAACATAAAAAAATTTAATAACATTATTTTAATTCCACCCAGAGAAAAAATTACAACTTTAAGAACTCTAATGGACATGGATCCTTTCTTTTGTGATGCATAAAAAGAGTCATATTGTTGGCTTGTTGGGGCCTAACCCAAGTTCGGAGATGATTTAGCTAAACAAATCTTGGTACTACTAGCCCTTTCGGCAATAGTCCACAGAGCTCGAACTGAGGTCTCACCCGAAGTAGTGTGGAAGGGTGCTAGAACCAGGTTTCTGCACTCTGGGGATGTTTGATGGGTTCCAAGTGGTTCGTGGTTTGACCCTGCGTGCACGTCATTACGCACACTTCTCAGTACCTTGTAGCTGGTGATGCTGCCTTCGCGTGGCCCTACTCGGGGCCCGAACAGTGCTATTACCCAAACCCTTACTAGACACCCAGTATTAGTGGATTAACTTAGCTTATTTGTATGCTTTCCTTTATACTTAACAATATTCACCATTCATACAAAAGCACGCAATAAATAAATAGTATAATTGCACTTGATATTAAACATGTAATAACATAAGAATGGATACACGAAATTCAGATGAAACTTCTTTTTATTATTCTTCTTCCTTGGTTACAGACTCGACTCCGCCCTGCGCACTCAGCTGTAGGGGTCCATGCACTTAGCTGTGGACTCTACTAGGCCTCTGCGCACTCAGCTACAAATCCTCTTCCTACTACTATGACCTAACATACTAGATTCTTGCTCTATGCTCACTATCTTCTTAACTCCATCCATTTTTTCAACTTAACTTAATTACTTTACAACTTAGAGCCTACTCTATTTATACAATCCCTTGGTCTACGAACCATGGGTAGGCCGACAGTACATTCAAAACTTAGGACAGATAGACCTATGACTCTAACATACAATTCATGTTCTGCACCCGCAATTCGTGGAGTTTTTACAACAATATTACTCAAAACTTGGGCTTTGAGCCCCAAACCATGCTGTGGGGGGATTCCATGCCCAACCGGCCCCCAACACAAACATCGTGACTCACCCTCAAGTCACTCTGTTGGCATGATGATCTTGGTGTGGAGTCCCTCCAGCTGGTCCTGAATGGTCTTGATGTCTGCAACACATTGAGCTGATACTTGTTGAACCTGTTGCATTCTGTCTTTTGAGCCCTCTCTTTCTAGCGTGCTGTGCTGCATCTGTGCATGCATCCCTTAAATTTACACGAGCTTTCCTTCAATATCTACTGTGATTTTGAAGACTTCGACAATCCATGGCAATATGTGCACTTTGAGAACTGCTTCCTTATGGCGCACCGTGTCCACCTACTCCTTTAGTGCCTTGGCTTGCTGCATTCTTGCAAACCGCTAAGTAAGGAATACTATCTACACAGTCCCTCTAATGTTTTCATACTATTTTTGGAGTTTGCGTGCCTCAGTCTCCAGCCGCTGGATGTTGGGGTCCTCCTACAATGTCTTGAGGACCTCAAACTCCTACTCCTACATGTTGGTACAGTCGTGCACTACACCTCCAATCTCTTCCATCCCTACTGCAATAGCACTAGCGCACTGCTCTCTAACCTCTGGGGGAGTGGAAGGCTGCGCCTTCAACCACAACTCAACAAGCTAGAGATTTAGCTCCAATTACACTCTTGTTGTTTCTTCTCGCATGTTGCAGACTCCACTTACCAAAGAGTGGATCCGCACTTATGTTGGTAGATTTGCTGCAATGGACAACTCTGGGACGTGTCGACAAGCATCATCAACTATCTACACCAAATTTTGGTTCTGTGACACCAAATCATCATGATGCAAGCTAAGTTGTTCTATATTAATCTTTTGCTCTCTCAGAACCTGGATCATACGGCTCTCCCTGGCACGGAGTTCTGCTATTATCCCAACTTGCAGCTGATATAGTGTGTCCCAGGGAAGAGCAGCCAAATTGAGGCCAATGCTTTTCATCATATTAAGCGTCACCCGATCAATCGTGTTTTCCAATATTAGTGCTCCATCTGGCAATACTATCATGTTGGCCATCCACACACGCAACATCTATTCTGCTACTAACGTGCCTGCTGTGATGTGGGTAGATAAGGTACCATCCTAAGGGGGTCTCACCTGTAACTCCTTTAGCTATGCCCATAGGGCCCCCAACACAGTCTGATGCTCTGTCATAAACTCTTGGAGTGCTTCACTGGTGACATCGCGAACTGTCTTACCGATGTTATGGAGATCACCTTCAGTTAAGGTGATCGGGTCAATGGCTAGCTTCGAGGCCTTGACCTTTTTCCTTGGTCCTGATCTCTCTATGAGGCACGATCATTTGAGTTGTGTGGACGCATTCCCTAGATCTATGCTCCCTTATGCTATTTTTGTGTCCTCTGCTTCTTGCCCTGAGGATGTTGCTTGGCCCTCCTCTACCTATACCATTGTGGCCTCTGCTGTCTGCGTCGCTGCTACTATGTCTACAACCTTCTTCTACTCCATGGACTCCTGTGCCACTTCATAGACTGCTCTTACCTCAGCTGCTGCTTTTTCATTCCTCCTTCTCATGGCAAGTTGGGTGGCATGCAACTTGACATCATCCTTCTTTTTCTGTGCTGCTTCTTTCTCCAATTTTGCTAATTCTGGGACGTGCCACTCGGGAGGCCATGTCTCCAATACCGTGAAGATCGTGTCGCCAGTGGCTACGAATGGTAGCTTCATCCACTACTTTGTCGAATCCTTTTGTGCCTTGATGTAGATGTTGTGTATATCTGCCTTAAATTCTAAAAAACTCTGCAGACTATTATGCACTGTCGGTGATAGGTGCAGCCTCTTGTTGATCCACATTTGGATGCTCGCCTCCATGAGCACCTAGAAAATTTTTATATCGAAAATCTATTTCGCGTCCTTGGTCACCCAGAGCGAAGTGTACTTCACGGCCTCTGCTAAGTCTCGCTCAATGTTCGGGAACTAACTATCCTCCAGTAGTTCTCCCACTACCAACAAGATGGATAAGAGAAACCATGTGTAGTGGAAGCTCTTACCTTGCTCCTGGGCTTCACGAAAATTTAACAAAAACTCCTTGCAAAGGAACTCAACCCAATTGAATTGGACCCCTTCTACGCATTGTTTGGCTAACGTGACCACTGGTGTTGGTACCTCATCAGCACGGCATTTTCTCATCACTTTATAAGACAGGAGTTGGGTGGCTATGCACACCGCCTTATCCTTGATGCTAGAGATGGCGTAGCCCCTCTTCTTTTTCTCCAGCTTACACTTTGCCTTCATGGCCTCTATGAGATCCAGATCGCTACTTTTCTCGACTATCATCATGGGGTCCTTTCCCTTACAGGGAAGCCGAGAAATCCGATGGACGAGGTTTGCCGTGATGGGAATAGGCTCCTCTAGCCATAGATACCCATCATGCACCAGGTAGAGCAGCTGCCTGATGACGAAAATGGTGATGCACGCATGGTGGAAATGTGGAATCCATAGCAAGTGCAGCAACCCGGCCTTTTCCACATCACGTAGCCATTTTCGTGGCTCTAGCGATATCACCGCCCCCTCCATATTCTGCTTCATCAAGTTTTCTGTCTCTAAGTGTGGGAACTTTTCACTGTCCATGAGGTACTAGTCTTAAAATTTCATGGTGGGCACGTAGGCTAGGTGTGAGCCCTCAAACACAAAATTCCATCAGGGAGGAGCGGGGTCTAGAGTGAACTCTTTGTTGCATCCAAATCCTTCCATACTTTGGCTTTTCCTTTCCGTGGAGGGACATATGTGAGTAGTTTCGCGGTAGAGCACAATGGTTGGATGTCCTCCTCCATGTCTTCTTCTTCTTTTGTGGTGGAAATGAGGGCCTACAAATCCTCTTCCTCATCATCTGATTTAATCGTGACTGCCTTCCCTTTTTCTTCAATTGACAACTTGTTGTGCCACAAATTCCTCGGGGACGTGTACTGGTCCCATTACCTGCTTATCCTTCTTCGGCCTCGGCATCTGCGGTGATTTTGGGATTTTTGTCATAACCCCAGTGCCTTCAGGAACATCCTGTACCATGGGGGTCTGTGGGGCCTCATCGGTGGTTCCTTCCTCAATTACCAACCCATCCTTAGTGGCTACCATCATTTCTACATAGTATTTTGTCTCTCGCAAACTCAAGGGCTCTATTATCACTCAACTCTCAACACTCTGTGTTCTGCTCAATCGTTTAATGCTCAAATGACCAAGTGTTGTCTGTTGGCTAGCCCTTTGAATTTTATAACACCTTATGAATTCAAATTCGACTGTTCCCCCCCATTTTGGGCCATCAATGCTTTCTTGGTGGCATATTTTCCCAAATCTTACCCATAAATTTTTCCTTAAATACCTTTCGCCTACTCCATTTAGCCTTAAATCAGACAGCTCATCATGAACAGTGACACCAACGGTCACTTCCCAACTGACCCGTGTGGCAGCATAGCCCTCCTTTCACGGTCGCAAACCCTATGACGTTCTGCTCCTACGTGCATTTCTCATATTGTGTAGCCCCCAGGCAGAATATTTTATAGTCTCGCACTCCCTTTCAATTTCTTGGAGCGCTAAGGCTGTCCTCCTTACGGCTAGTCAGGTGGGCGCACCACCCATGTGGGGCTTCATCTCGTCCTCCATCATGGCTTGTGGAGAGTCCTCATTTTTCCTTGTAGTGATCGACATCACACACTCTACTATTTGTACTGTGCTACCTTGGTCTCTATTTGTGGCAAGATGCAGTCTCAGCCACGACATCAAACTAACCAATTCCCGATGATAGATTTCCAATTTGTCAGTATGACTGTACGCACCTTGCCTTGCCATCCTCTGTTTCTCGATGAGAAATGCTTCCTTTATTTCAGTTTCCAACTTCTTGACCTTTGCGTCCATTAAAATTACCTTCTCCCTTAATTGTACCTAGCCTTTTTCAAGTTCACGAAGTCTACAGTTTCCCTATCGGATTTCTTCCTTAAGTCTTATATGTTCTATTTTGCACAACTGTGCAATTTCCTCATTCCAGTCAACATGGAACATCATATCTATGGGTGTTGTTATGCGCGGACTCGTCTTTGCATGATCCAAAGGGACTACAGCCCTTGCTTCATACTCCAGCTTCGGAAATGCTTGCACAGTTAGAGTTTTGCACATGGTCCTATGAGCCCATACAACCGCTGGTATGCACAGGTCCTAGTCGATGTGTCTCACATGGTGGACCTTGTTCAGCACTTCGTACACCTTGTCAAAGGCTTCCTTGTGTATGATGTTTGGGGCACTAGGTTTTATCATGCTTCGTAATTCACACCCTTGTCTTCCCTACTTCTGCTTGTTGTTCCTATCTGATATCTTGATAGTAGTGTGCCTTCATGTGGGCTGCGTACCATACGCCTGTACCCATCTAGAAAGTTGGGCGCGCAAGATGTTTCACCCCTCATAACTAGCTCCCATCCGTAGTTGAGGTTTTTCAAATCATATAAGAATTCCCCTTCAGCATTCACGCCATTCCTCAAAGCTTCTCTGATGCATACCCCACCACCTTGCGGGCGTCGCTCGTAGTTCCCATTTCAGAGATTCGAACTGTTTTTGTTCTAGCACTACACTTTCAAATTTGGTCAGGAATTCATCCACTGCTGTCAACCCATCATACATAGGCAGATCCCTTATGTCTGTTGTCAAACAGCACAGTGATCTAACCATCATGTTGCAATTTAGCGTGGTTACCTTGTGTAAATGGTCATGCCATCATTCTATTTCCTCATATGGATTTGATGTGCATGAGCTTTTGCACTCCCACAAAATCCGACCATCTACTATAGGATTCACCCAATCCTATTCCCAAGCAGCTATCTTGTAGATACAATCTAGCCTGTCATCGCTCTCATTGTCGTGCACTGGCTCTATGTAGCGTGCTCCTTCTACAGGGTCTAAAGAAACCACTACACGTAATGACTTTTTCTCAAAAATCATTTTGTGCTTCTTTAGATTTATTACTCCGTTCATATTAGTGGCCCAATCTATTCCCAGTAGTGTGGGATAGGGATTGCTATCATCGACAATATCTATCACTTCAAAATCTGCCAGTGCACTCGCACCTTCAATATCCACCACTACTCCTTGCAATCTTCCCATGGGTAAGATCTTCTGTTGGTTTGCCATTTGTAATTGAATAGGAGGCCATTGTAGTGCGGGTCTGCCCATGTGTTCCCATGTTTGTTTTGGAAGTACATCCGCATCTAATCTTAAATCCAGAATTACTTGATCCATTTCATACTCCCTAATTTGTGCAGTCAATCTCATTTCCCTTCCTGTGCACGATGTGTGCTTTCTAAGTTTCCAAACTACACGAGGTTCTCCTAACCCAGTGCACCTAGTGATAAGTTCCTATAGCCCTTTCACAGCCTTGCTATCGTGCAGAAATTTCATACATGGCTCCAGAAAGGACGTGATCATGGAAGGATCCATCTCCGGCTCTAGTAGATCCTTACTACCTGAAGTGGAGGCCTCTGTGAAGCTCTTCCTAGCTTCCATGAATGTCTTCTTCATGTGCTCCAGATCAAATTCAAGTTGCTTTGTAGGAGCCTTGCAAACCCACGCACTTTCTTTAGGTTTCTTATCTTTGTCCTCTCCTATCATGATACCACTTCTAAGCACTATGTTTACATTCGAGTCCTCTTCGCATGGCTCAGACCTCATCATTTTCAAATTCTGAGTCAGATGGGGCTGGAGTACCCCTTTTTCGTGCATCCTTGCGATCAGCGAAGGGAAGTCCTCTGCCTCATGATCAAATTGAGTACAATATAAACATGATGTTCTCATCGGATTCGTACAATCACAGGCACAGTGCCCTGGCCCTATGCAATTGTAACAAATTAGTTGTCTACGACCCCTTCCTGGTCCCATTCCACCTTGGCCCTCCCCTGAAATCTTGCACGCACCATTCTTGCATTTGGGTTGAGGGCTCGTGTTTCAGCCTACACCCTGTAGGTAGGAGTCTGATCCATCATCACCTCGTAACTTCTGTGGGTGTGCTCATCATGGCCTATTGAGCTATGGAAATTATAGAATAAGTGTTGGGACGTCTGTGTATACTTCTGCAATAGATGAAAATTATCCGTAATGTGTTTTCCTCCTATCTGATAGATCGTGCACCATAATGTAGGCACCGCACTCAGTCCTACTTATTCCTTTGGTCTTAATGGCATCGGCCCTCCTCCCACCAAGTAATTCATGAAGACTAGACAATGGTCCTTGTCATGCCCATGGCCTTCGCATTTTATGCACCATTCCTCCTCACACACTTCTGGGTGAGTTGTCCTATCCTATTTCAAACTTTGCATTTCCAGACACAAATTTTGCAGTTGCGCATGGATTTGTTGGACTCGTAGACCAGGACCTTGTATTGGGGTCTCGTGCAGTCTCATTGCAATCTCCAAAGCTTCGGCTTGGGTGGATAACTTCTGATGCGACATCGACATTCTTAGATGCGGTGTCAATGACACTACAAACCATGCGAGGTGTTGTGCATATTTCAAGGTCATGTTGGCTTCGCGAATCATACTCTTCAATCTCTAATCCAGTTCCCATGAAGTCTCACCTAGAAGCATTGTGATCTCCTTAAACCTGATAATTGATTGTGTCTCCAACTTTGGCCTGGTAAACTCCCTATTAAGCGCGGCCTATATATCTACAATCCCAATGTTTGGATGGTCATTAGAATTCTTAATTTACCACATCAGTGCACGATCTTGCAATGTTCTTACCAATGTTTCCTTCTTTATATTATCATCCATGACTCCTTGTGCTTCCCATATGGCCCTTACCATGAACCAAAATTGGTCCAAATCTTCGTTCCCTACTCCTATGAATACCAACAATTTTATCATGCTCACCATATTGAACTGTGGTGGTGGTGGAGGTGGTGTGGGCGAAGATGGAGGTGAAGATGGTGAGACTAGTGGTGGTGTAGGTCAAGGTGGTAGGTGTGGAATTCATTGCCTTATCATACTGACTGTGCTTCTCGGAGAAACTTTCGTGAGCTCTTCCTCACTTTCTTGCTCAGGCGAAATCAAGGGGCTATTCTCTATTTATGTGCTACCTTCATTTCTATAGATCCTCCCACTTCGCGTAGCCCCAAACATCAATTTATTCATATAACCTAGTTTTCACACAATAACATCTTAATCCAAGTGTTCAAATATTTAATATACTTACCTCACGGTCCTTTGAGGAAATGTCATTCTAACTCACTATAGCTGACTATCATATCTACCATGAACTCAGTGATAAATACTCCTATAATCCGATCGATCCAATGATCCAAAGTGCCCACGATCTTATCTTTCGATGCTTCCAGTGTGCGCACTAATTCTGGAGTCCACACAATTGGTTTGTCAATCCTACACCTTCCCTGACTGTCTACTAGTTTCGCAATCCACTCATACAACTCAGAGGGAAAGTATACAAGAAAAATTTCATGGGTTTCTGTATATAAGTAGCGCTCCAACCATTATTCCTTTGATACTCGTGGATTCTTGTTTTCCTGTGTCGTGAACTCGTGAATCTTTCTGTCTAACCACCCTTAAATTTCTTTCTTCATTAGATTCTAGTGACACGACATCAAACATCCCTTATGCAGATCCTAGTTCCAGCGACAAAACCATTTGTTGGCTTGTTGGGAGTTCAGAGATGATTTAGCCAAACAAATCCTGGTACTACTGGCCCTTTCTTCAATAGTTCGTGAAGCGTGGACTAAGGTATCACTCGAAGTAGTATGTGAGGGTGCTAGAACTAGGTTTCTGCACCCTGGGGATGTCTGATGGGTTCCAAGTGGTCTGCGGTTTGACCCTACGTGCACATCGTTACGCGCACTTATCAGTACCTCGCAGCCGGTGATGCTGCCTTCGCGTAGCCCTACTCAGGGCTCGAACAATGTTATTACCCAAACCCTTACTAGACACCCAACATTAGTGGATTAACTTAGCTTATCTGTATGCTTTCCTTTATACTTAACAATATTCACCGTTCATACAAAAGCGCACAATAAATAAACAGTATAATTGCACTTGATATTAAACATGTAATAACATAAGAACAGATACACGAAATTCAAATGAAACGTCTATTTATTATTCTTCTTCCTTGGTTACAGACTCGACTTCGCCCTGTGCACTCAGCTGCAGGGGTCTGTGCACTCAACTGCGGACTCTACTAGGCGTCGGTGCGCTTAGCTACAAAGCCTCTTCCTACTACTATGACCCAAGATACTAGACTCTTGCTATATAATCACTATCTTCTTGACTCCATCCATTTTCTCAACTTAACTTAACTACTTTAAAACTTAGAGCCTCGCTCTATTTATACATTCCCATGGTTGGAAGACCATGGGTAGGCCAACACTACATTCAAAACTTAGGGCAGACAACCCTATACCTCTAACATACAATTCGCACTCTGCACTCGCAATTCGCGGAGTTTTTAAAACAATATTACTCAAAACTTGGGCTTTGAGCCCCAAACCATGCTGTGGGGGAATTCCATGCCCAACACATATATAAAGGATGAGGAATTCAAGGAGATGTTTCGACAATTTCAAAGCGAAAAGCATGTAGACAATGGTGACAACACAATTTACTATCATCCCTAGAATGGGTTACTCTATAAGTTGGATAAGCTTTGTGTTCCTAAAGGTGAGGGGCTATAGCTAACCATATAGGCTCACACCTCCAAGGTTGCAGGACATTTTGGTGTAGGGAAGACAGTGTCTAACTTGTAGATATATGTGTATTGGTCCATAATGAAAGAAAATGTAGGAAGGTTCCTTGGAGGATGTATGATTTATTTTACTAAAAATCCTAGAAACATAGGAAACGGAGTCTATACCATCCCTTATTTGTACACACTGCTCCTTGGGAAAGCATTTTCATGGACATTATGGGATGTTTTCCAACAACTAGGAAGGGACATGACTACCTATTCATGGTATTTGATATGTTCAGCAAGATGTGTGTTCTCATGCCATGTAAAAATACTATCAAAAGGAAAAAAATAGCAAACTTGTTCTTTGAACAATTATATGTGCTCTTTGGGATACCAAGAAGCATCATTTTAGATAGGGACACCAGATTTATCAATGCATTTTGGACCACATTGTGGGACAATTTGAACACAAATTTAGAAAGATCTAAAACATTCTATCCATAGGAATATGGGAAAACAGAAGTATTCAATAGGACTTTGGTGTTGCTTTTGAGGAGTTACAATCAAAAGCATTAAAATAAGTAGAATGAAAAATTGGTATATATACAACATTATTATATAGAGAAATCCATGCGCCTACTAGTAAATCCTCATTTGAAACTTGTTTTGGATATTTTCCACCCTCGCCTTTGGATTTTGTTTATGGAAAGAAAGGAGTGATCTCAAAGGGGGTGGATTGGGAGCGGAAATCGTTTTTGAGGATATCAAGAAGATCAATTTTCAAATATAAGAGATGTTGAAGAAGTCACAAGAAAAATACAATGCTAAGAATGATCAACACATAACAAATATTATTTCATTCAGAGTGGGAAGTAGAGTATGTTTTCAATAGGGAAAATTTTAGGGGCTAATATTCACAAGTGGGTTAATTTTCCATGCTTTTCTCAAAAAAAGGATTTGCCAATTTCCATTTTTTCTGAAAATAAATAGCCTACACTTTATAGTATAAAATTGTTTTACCTTAAAAATTGCCAAAATTTTACATAAGTTATAAAGTCTTTAGAAATTTAAATATTTCTACAAAAATATTGTCAAACATTTTATAGTTTTCATGTTACAAACTAGTAATACTCATTAAGGTTTCTAAAATTTAAGATAAATTTGCATCCTTTATTTTTCTTTGCGCTGCAACTGAACAATGAGAGGCCATAAGGTCCTAGTAACAAAATCAAGGCTCTTTGATATGTTCCTTTTGAGATATTAGAAAGGGTGGGAGATAATGCCTACAGACATAGCATACCCCCATACATGAGTATTTACTTAGTGGTGAATACGGAAAATATTACAATCTTTGAGCCTTCCATGTTGGATCAGGAAAAGGAGTACGTATACCTTCCATAGAGGTGTTAGCACTAGATGTTCAAACAAAGTTAATAGGGCATTCATTATTGTAGAAGAGGTTGAAAATTAGAATATATGCATAACATGACCTTTCGTAGTTTGTTTTGAAAAGACAAATTCCAAGAAAAGTTAAATGGTACTCAAGGGATAAGGTAGAGGTAAAATTTCCTCAACTCATTATGTAGGAGATTTTGGGGACTAAAAGACTCCCAAAATGGGAAGGTTTAATCTAGATTAGATCATTGTATTATTTGCATTCATCTCTATGCTTTCAAAGTGGAAAAGTGGAGGAATCAACTTGTAGGAGTAGTTTTGTTGACAAGATCTAGTTTGGAGAATTGGAGTCTAAAACCTTTTGAGGCCATTTTGTGGCCCTAAATGATGTTTTTTGGGGATAACAATTTCTCTCTTAAATTCCATACCTCGTGACATTTTTCAACACTCAGATACCTTTCAAAGAGTCCAAGAGATATCTCAATCAAAATTCATATGAAAAAATTATTCCTCCCAAAATTTTACTTATCATGATTGACCACCATAATTCAAGAGGATGCCATGTCAATCATTGTTACTCATGGAAAAGGGGACACCACATGAATACTATGAAGAAGACTCTAGAATGGTTAAATTTGTAACTCTAGTTGAGAGTTGAAGGAGACAAATTTGACCACCAATTAGCTATGGGGCTAGTTATATCTAGGCCACTAGGGGAAAAGGGGTTCCATTCATTTCGATTTTATCTTGTTCTGTACTATAATATAAAAATATGGGAGTGGAAATGAGAGAAAAATAGATGGTTGTTTAGTGTCTATAGTAGCCTATTAAATCACAGGTCTCAAGTTACTCCACACAGAGTGCCTTCTCATTTTGTACGAGCATTACTTACATTCCATGGAAAGAGAGAGTAGAGAAACCTTATCTTCCAACTAGGTTTTCTCCCTTAAGGGTTTCTAATAGAATATCTTGTCTTGACTATGGTTCGTGTCTGATTGTATTTTATTTTGCTCTATATTTTGAATTTTATCTATTACATGCATAAATAGAAAATAGTATTTAATAAATTTGGAATATAAGGAAATGAACCCTCATAGTATAGATTTAAATTTATTTAGCAAGTTTATTGTGACAAACTGTATAGTGGAATATCCATGGTAGTTTACAGTTCATTGTATTAAAAAATTGTACTTAACAAAATATGCTTAGTATTACTATGATGTTGGCTTATTGGAGCTTGACCCAGGTTCAGAAGTGTTTTATCCAAACAAATCCCGAAACGACCAGCCCTTTTGACAACAGTTCACGGACTACGCACTGAGGTCTCACTCGAGGTAATATGGGAGGGTGCTGGAACCAGGTTTTTGCACCCTAGGGATGTCTGAATGAGGTCTAGAATGGTTGCGAACCAGTCCTGCGCACTGGCGCTACTCTGCAAATCTGTTTGACCTTTGCGTAGCTTTATATAGAGTGCGACAAGGCACAGCCTAGATCTGTTACCCTTTCGGTGATTTTATTATAGATTTGACTTAATTTTGTGGGTATAGTATTCTTATTTATCATTTAACATTTATAACCAGTGCGCATAATCATAAACTCTAAAGAGATGCATAAAACTATACCAAAAGCATAACACATACAGATCCGTGAAGAAATGCACAATATTTCAAAATCGACTTACCATTTATTAAATTTCTGTTCCAGTACAATCCAACTCCACCCTACGCACTTAGCTGCAGTGGTCCACGCACATAGCTACAGACTCTACCAGGCCTCTGTGCACACAGCTGCAGAGCCTCTTCCTACTCCCACAACCCAAGAGTTAGACTTACAAACTCAGAGCTAATATCGTATTCAAAAACCCATAACAATTGAGAACAAAACTCAAAACTGAACTGCCTTCTTCACTTAGAGCCTTGCTCTATTTATACATTCCCATGGTCCACAGACCATGGGTAGGCTAACACATTCTAGATTAAATTACAATATTTTAGGGTGAAAAACCCTAGACTCTCACGCTCCATGCCTGTATTTTGCAGGATCCTTACATTACATTGACCAAAATCGAACTCTAAGCCCCAAAAATCTTCTTATGGGGGAATTCGCTGCCCAACAAGCCCCCAAAATAATCAATGTGACTCGTCCCAAGTCACTTGGCTGGTGCGTTGATCATTGCTCAGAGTCCATCTAACAACTTCTGCGCTTCGTAGACGTCTGCCATACATTCCTTCATTTTCTATTGTATCAATTATGCATGACTCTCTGATGCATCATTGTCATAGGCACCCTTTTGCCTTTGCACATAGGTATCCTACATCTAGGCCAGCGTCCCCTCGATCATGGTGGTAACCATGAATGCTTCCTCGAGCCAAGGTTGGATGCGTTCTTTAAGAATTGTTTCTTTCTGACGTGTGGCATCCACCTATGCCTTTAGAGCCTGGGCCTCCCTCATTTTGGACATTCACTGAGTAAGGGCAACCATCAGCGTGGTTCCTTGGACATTATCATAGGCCTACTGCAATTCCCGCACTTTTGTCTCCAACTATTGTAGCGTTGGGTCCTCCTGCAGTGAAGTGAGTGTGAAGAGGGACTAGTCCAACAATCCCATGCAGTCATGTACAGCGTGCTCTATCTCTTGCAACTCTATTTGAATGGTATGGTGGCATTGCTCTCTGACTTCCAGGGGTGTAAAGGGTTGTGCATGTAGTCACAGCTCCGCGATCTGCAAGTTCAGCTCCAACTAGGCGTTTGCAGCCTCCTCCTGAGTCCTGTGGACTCCAGCTGCTAGTTGGTGAATTTTTTCCACGGTGGGGAGTGCCGCCAGCATGGCCAACTCCAGAATGCTGCTACATGCCTCCTCCACTACCTGTTCTAATCCTTGGTTTTGGGCAACTAGGTTGTCGCACTACAGGTTGAGCTAGTCTAAATTTACCTTCTGCTCGCTCAAGACTTGGAGAGCACAGCCCTCCCTGGCACGAAGCTCAACAATTTCCTCATTTTGCAGCTGGTATAAGGTTT
This sequence comes from Pinus taeda, assembly GCA_000404065.3. Lineage (NCBI taxonomy): Eukaryota > Viridiplantae > Streptophyta > Pinopsida > Pinales > Pinaceae > Pinus > Pinus taeda. Next base: position 33,051 of record APFE030849623.1, read on the forward strand.
CTCTCGGAAGGGTGGCAAAATTCATCCTCCAGCCCCTCAGGTCACCCTCAACTTCTGCTAAGATGGTGCCTTCTAGTAACACCAGAGTGTTCATTGTGCAGGTGTGCACCATCTGCTCAACTTCGGCTACACCTTCCACGAGGTCTTGTGTCATCACTCCAGGGGATCGCACTTGTAGTGCCTACAACTACACTTTGAGCACCCCCAACATAATGGTCTATTCCATCATCAACTCTTCTAGAGCGTCCATAGTGACATCACACACTCATTTGCCACTGTCAAGAATGACTCCCTTAGAGGTCTTTTTTGTCTTTGTCTTCTTTTGTACAGTTGGCTTTTCCTAGCCGCGCGGCCTCTTAAGTTGGGTTGATATTGTTGTACGTTCCTCTTCCTCATCCTCCCCCTGTATGTCCTGCTCTGTGGACATATCTTGACCTTCCTCAGTCTCTGTGGTGGTTGCGGTTGTGGGTTCTACCATCTGTGCTGTCGCTGTTGCCTTATCCACCTTCCACTATGTGGCTACTTCCTGTTCCTAGTGCTATCTCTCTACCAGCTTCGCAATGCGCAGCTTGGTTTCCCTCTTCCACTGCTGTTCTACGATCTTTTCTAGTTCCTTCAAGTCCGAAGCATGCCACTCCGGAGACCATGTCGCCATTACCTCAAAAATTTCATCGTCCATTGCAATGAATGGGAGCTTCACCCATGTTCGGGCTAGATCCTTTTGTGCCCGGATATATAGATTATGCATATTAGCCTTAAATTCTATTGTGCTTTGCAAACTATTGTATACCATCGGGGACAACTGCGGCCTGTGGTTGATTCAAGTCTGGATGCTTGCCTTGAGGCTACCCCAAGGGATTTTATAGTAGCGGTTGAATTCGAATTCAACCCTTCCCTCCATTGTTGAGTCATTAATACCTTCTTGGTGGCAGATCGTCCCGAATCTAGCTCTTAATTCCTATCTTAATGGCCCACCGCCCGCTCCTTTCTACCTTGATTTGGACCTCTTTTCATGAATAGTGACATCAACGATCACCTCCCATCTTACCCGTGTAGCAGCACATCCCCATATGCGCAACTGCGATCCTTGTGACATACTAGCCCTGCGAGGAACCACCTTCCCGCGCAGCGCTCCTGTAGACTCGTTTATAGTCCCACATTTTCTTTCAACTGCTTGGGGTGATGAGGCTATACTTCCTGTAGATAGTCATGGGTTCACACCCTCAACACGAAGCTTCCATTTTCCTACTAGCCTGGGCTGCGGGCACCCTTCAAATACCCTTGCGTCTATTAGTGCGTCACATTCTTCTTCATATGGTGTGCTCCGTTGTTTAGTAAGGTGGGGTCATGGCCATGTTAGGAGGGTCACAACTCCTTCTAATGCAGTAGTAGGGTTGGTTAGACTGGGCCCCATCATGCTTAGCTTCTTGTCATGCAGAAAGAGTTATTTTTGCTGACAAAACTAACCTCCCTAGGAGTATAAGACTCTCTAGTGACAAACAAGACAATTAAGAGCAATCCTTCTCTCAACATGCATTATCATATGGGAAACCAAGTGTTTTTCGATCCTACCTGAAGTCCAACGTTGTTGTAGTAGTCTAGCCTCGTCGATCCAGATGAGCTCCTCCTTCACTTCGAAACTTGCATACACTAACAATCAAACGATTACATAACACCTGAATATT
>APFE030849623.1:49707-101961 GCA_000404065.3 Pinus taeda
GCACCCATCCCTTGGCTTACAGAGCGTACAAGTACGCAGGTACAATGAGCTTGGGATGCGTACACACAGGCAAGGTAGAGAGAACATGCGTACCAAGAGATAAACATGATTTTTAATGACTTTCTCTCTTTTTTTGAAGTTTGACATGGAGTGCAGAGGTATAAGGCTTGACAAGGAGGATAATATGGCTATTGATGGAGCCATATTAACTGCAGATAGTCATGGTGACAAATTTCAGTGTAACACTTCTCATGGCCTGCTTTCTGACTTTGGTGTCTAGTTCGCTGATTTCTTCATCCAATGTCACGCTTTTCTTCCTTAGTCGTGCCCAATCTTCATCGAGTTTGTGAAGTTTCAATATTCCTTGCCGAATGGTTTCCTGTAACTGCCTAATTCCTTTACCCAGGTCTTCACATCCTGCCCCAACTGTGGGAGCTGTGGGGCGGGGATTCTTTGTTGCGCTCCAGGTTTCCTCTCTTCTTGTTAGTGTTGGGGTCATTTCTGCACTCCGGTTTTTGCTTATGGTCCTATAGGCCCATCGAACCACTAGTACGCACGGGTTTCAGTCAGTTTGTCTCGCCCAGTGGACCCTGCTCATGACTCCACATAACTTTGTGATGGCTCTGATGTAGAAAGTTGGTCGCTCTTCCTGCTACCGTGTCAGGTTTTGATTTTTGATCCTCAATCTAGTTCGTGCTTGCATAGCACCTAACTGCACCCATCGACCCAGGTGGGCACGCAGACTGTTTCGTCCTGGCTACTTGGCTTACGTTCGACACTGGGGACTTTTAAACCGTAAGCACATTCGTCTTCTACATTCGTGTCAGTTCCCCATAGTCTTCTGATGTGTATTCCACCATCGTGCGGATGTCTCACACAACACCCATTCCATTGCCTCATAACCCTGCTGTTCCAATACTGCCCTTTCAAATTTGTCTAAGAATTCATCCACTCTTGTTAACCCCTCATATGTTGGCAGTTCCCTTGCTTTGGTTGTCATGCACCACAGTGATTTAGTCATCATGTTGCAACTCAACGTTGTTACCTCATGCAGCCAATTCTGCTAACATTCTATCTCCTCATCTGAATCTGAAGTACAGGAACTGTCACGTTCCCATGAGATTCTATCGTCTTCTATCAGGTTCACTCGATCTTGGTCTTGTGTTATTGTCTGGTAAATGCAATCCAGTTCATCATCGTTGTCGTCATTGCGTACAGGTTCAGTGTAGTGCGCACCTTCAACCGTATCTAGCGGCTACTACACGAAGGGATTTTTTCTCAAATATCATCTTCCTCTTCTTCAAATTGATGACTCCATTCATATCCATCGCCCAGTTGATTCCTAACAATGCGGGATAAGGATTGTTGTCATCGACAATTTCTATCACTTCAAAATCCGTCTAGGTGCTTGCGCCTTCAATATCAACTGTCACCTCTTGCAATCTTCCCATGGTCATGATCTTTTGTTGGTTCGCCATCCATAATTGAATAGGGGACCACTGTAGCGTGGGCCTACCCATGCATTACCAGGTCTACTTAGGTAACACATTCATGTCCAACCCCAGGTCCAGGATAAACTTGATCCATTTCATACTCACCAATCTACGCCGTCAGTCTCATTTCCCTCCCAGTGCGCAATGCATGCCTTCCCAGCTTCCAGACTACATGCAGTTCACCCAACCCTGCACACCTGGTGATCAATTATTGTAGTCCTTTAACCACCTTAGTGTCTTGCAACAGCTTCATGCATGTCTTTAGAAAGGTGGTAAGCATAGAAGGATCCATTCCTGGCTCTAGTTGATTCTTACTACCTGAAGTAGAGGTCTCCGTGAAGCTCTTCTTAGCTTCCATAAATGTCTCCTTTGTGCATTCCAAGTTGAACTTAGGTTCCTTTGTAGGAGCCTTGCAAACCCATGTATCTTCCTCGGGCTACTTCCCTTTGTCTTCCCCTGTGGTCACACCGCTTCTGAGCACTATTTTCACATCGGGGTCTTCTTCGCGCAGCTCAGACTTCATCATTTGGACATTCTAGGTCGGAGTAGACTGTGGTACCCCTTTCTTGCACATTTGTGCGATCAACGTAGGACAATCTATCATTTCATGATCAAACTGCTCATAGTACGAACACGAAAGTTTCATCGGGTTGGTGCAATCATGAGCATAGTGCCTTGGTCCATGGCAATTGTAACAAATTAACTATCCTCGGCCCCTTCCTGGCCCCATTCCTCCTCGTCCTCGACCTCGCCATTGAAATCCAACACGCGCCATCCCCAAAGCTGGGTCAAGGCCTCACATTTCCATCTGCATTCTATATGCTAGGGTCCACTCCTTCATTAACTCATAGATGCGACAAGTACGCTCGTCGTGGCCCACTGATCTACAAAAATTTCAAAACGGATACTAGAGATTCTATGTATACTTCTGCAACAAATGACAATTGTCCGTCATGTGCCTTCCTCCAACCTAACAGATCACACACTAGAGCACGGGTGCCACACTTGGTCTTGACTGTGCCTCTATTCTCAACGGCATTAGTCCCCCTCCTGCCAAATAGTTCGCGAATACGGGACAATGATCCTTGTCGTGGCCCTAGCCTTTACACTTTATACACCATATTTCTTCATGCACCTCTAGTTGCAATGCCATATCTTGCTTCAGACTCTGCATGCTAAACCCTGGGGGTGGTGGAGGTGGGGTGGGTGAAGATGGGGCTGAAGTAGGTGAAGTGGGTGATGGCATGGATGGGGGTGGTAACTGTGGAATGCACTTCTTTATCAACTGGATCACACTTCTTGGGGAGAACCAAGAGAGATCCTCCTCACTTTCTTGTGAAGGTGAAATCATTTGACTATTCTCTAATCCTTCGATCCCTTTGTAGATTTTTCCGCTCCACGTCGTTCCACTCATTAATGTACTCACATAACCCGTTTTTCACATAACAACATCTTAATCCAGGTATTCATAGATTTAATGTACCTACCTCGCGGTCCTTTGAGAAAACATCGTTCTGCATCCTTATAGCTCACGGTCATGTCCACTGAAAACTCAGTGATGAACCCCCCTATTATCCGATCGAGCCAATGGTCCATGGCCCACGCGATCTTATCCTCTGATGCCTCTAACCTACACACCAACTCTAGGGTCCACACTATTGGTTTATCAATCTTATATCTTCCATGACTGTCGGCTAATCTCCCATCCAATCATACAGTTCAGAAGAGAAAGACGTGAAGAAGATCTTGTGGATTTCCGTATATATGTAGCAATCCAACCACCTCCTCTCGCATACATGCAGAGTTTTATTTCTTGTATGACAAATTCGTGAAGCTTCTAATCTAACCACTCTTTACTTTCCTTCTTTGTAAGGTTCCAGTGTTTCGACATCAAACATCCCTTAGGCAAATCCTGGTCCTAGCAATGGAACCATTTGTTGGCTTACTGGGGCATGACCCAAGTTCAGAAGTGTTTTAGCCAAACAAATCCCGAAACTACCGACACTTTCAGCAATAGCCCGCAGAGAGAAAACTAATGTCTCACCCGAGGTAGTATGGGAGGGTGTTGGAACCAGGTTTCTGCACCCTAGGGATGTCTTGATGAGGTTTGGAATGGTCACGAACCAATCCTGCACACTGGCGCTACTCCGTGCAGCTGTTTAACCTTCGTGTAGCTCTATACAAAGCACAACAAGGCACAACTTCGATCCATTACCCTTTCGGTGATTTTATTATAGATCCAACTTAATTTTGTGGGTCTAGTATTCTTATTTACTCATTTAACATTTATAACTAGTGCGCATAATCATAAACTATAAAGAGATGCATAAACCTATACCAGAAGCATAAACATACAAATGTGTGAATAGATGCACAATATTTCAGAATCAACTTAGCGTTTATTAACTTTCTATTTCAGTACAATCCAACTCCACACTACGCACTCAGCTGCAGGGGTTCGTGCACACAGCTGCAGACTCTACGAGGCCTCTGTGTACACAGCTGCAGAGCCTCTTCCTACTCCCACAACCCGAGACTTAGACTTACAAACTCAGAGCGAATATCATATTCAAAAACCCATAACAATCCAGAACAAAACTCAAAGCTAAACTTCCTTCTTCACTTAGAGCCTCACTCTATTTATACAATCCCATGGTCCATGGACCATGGGTAGGCCAACACATTCTAGATTAAATTACAATATTTTAGGGCGGACAACCCTAGACTCTCATGCTCCGTGCCCGCATTTTTTGGCATCTTTACATTGCATTGACCAAAATCGGACTCTAAGCCCCAAACTTTGCTTATGGGGGGATCCGCTACCCAACATATGATAAGTTGGACTAGTAGCCAAACGGATGCACTTTGATTATCACAAAAATACAATTACATTGTCTTGTAGTCTTCCAAACTCACCAGAAAAGACCCCGCAACCAAATTTTATCCTTACATGCATGTGAGACAGAGGCAGTGATATATTATGCCTCATTAGTGGATAAAGAAATTGTTTCTTGAATCCTTAACATCCAATTAATATATCTACCTATAAGATTAAAGACATAACTTGATGTATATCTCCTCCCTCCCAAATCCCCTACAAAATATAAATTAACATAACCACAAAAATCATCACTATAATTGTTAAAGGTGATGTAATAATCATATGTGCCTTTAATATATTGAAGCACCCAATTCATTGTGCTCCAATGCTACCTTCCTATATTTTCCATGTATCTACTAACCCTCTATATGTGAAAGATCTATTCTAGCACATATCATCAAATACATTAAACTTTCTACTACATTATCATATTGTACACAGGACATATAATCCTTTTCTTCCTCACTACTAAGATATAAGTCTAAGAAAACTTAAAATGGGAAGATAAAGAGATATTTATAGGTTTCACACTATCCATACCAAATTTTACAAGTGTTTTCTCCACATATTTTTGTTGTAATAACCTAATAGTAACATTTTTCTATATTGGTGTATTTTTATGCCAAAGAAGATTTTTTTTCTTTCTCCTATATCATTTATGTTAATAGTCCTATCCCACTGAGCATTTGACCTATTGATCTCATCCATGTTTTTCCTTGAAAAACGCATATTGTCAACATATCACACCAATATTATGAATATCTCATTCATAATTTTGAAATAAACACAATTCTCATACTTACCTCTTCTATTATTCTTGGTCATCATGAAGGAAGCAAACTTCTTGTACCATTTCTTGGGAGATTCTTTCAATACATACAATGAATTCTTGATCTTGCAAACTAACCTTCTTTTGTGATGTTGAAAAATTATTTTGGTTATTCCATGTATATTTCCTCAACCAAATCTCCATGGAAAAATGATGTTTTAACATCTAACTATTCCAACTCAAGATTAAGCAAAAGAACTAGTGTTAATATAATATGAATAGAAATAATCTTAACAACTGGTGAAAATATCTCATGGAAATCAATACCTTCCATCTGAGAATACCCATTTTCTACCAGTGTATCTTTATATCTTTCAACTTTACTATCAAATGCCTTTCTTCAATTTGTATACCCACTAACACCCAACATTTTTTATATTTTTTGAAGTTCTACCAAGTCTCAAAAAAAAATTCCAAGGTATCCATCTCTTCCCCCATTTACATCTTCCATTTAGCATCATTGGTATTATCTATTTCTTCCTAATAAAAAAAAGATTCCTTGACATCACTAATCAAAGCAATAGATTAAACAAACTCAATATACCTTTTAGGAGAATTTTTGTCCCATGTGTATCTTCTCGGTCTTGATTGTGGGATTTTCATATTAACCTAAATATCTACAACATCAATTTTTTCTTTATCATCAGAAGCTTCTTCCTACTTTGTATTTTTTGTAGATGTTTGAGTCTCCAATTGAATTTGTTGATTTAACGACACTTGTTCATATTTCAAATCAACTTTTACAATATCTAATATTATGAATGGGAACTCATATAATACTACATCTCTATTAGTGATGATTTATCATGACCAATAAATACATGTTTATTCGATCTATGGTCTAACTTAGAATGTTGGTTTTTAGGAGTAAGAGCATAACCATCACAAAAAAAATGAGCAATCACAAGGATGGCCTATCCATGCCGCTTTAGGAATTTTACAATCTATTGCAACCGATGGTGCTAAATTTACAAGATAGTAAGTAGGGACTTCTTCTACCCACACATATTGTTGCAAATTGGCATTGTTGAGCATGCTCCTTGCCCTTTCTCATAGATTTGTTTTCATGCATTATTTCATGCAATTTTATAGGTGAATATATGTAGTGATTTTATGCCTTTTTATCACAACTTATTTACAATATTTTTCAAATTCTAAAGATATGAAATCACCTCCATTATTTTTTTTAAACATTTTATTTTCCTTCATGTTCTTTTTTCTCCCATAACTCTAAATTGTTTAAATATATTAAACATTTCATCTTTTCTTTTCAAGATATATACCCACACCTTTCTAGCTATATCATCTATAAATGTTACAAAATATGATGATCCTCCAAGAGAAACTGTAGAGGATGGTCCCCAAACATTTGAATGGATATAATCTAGAACACCTTTAGTAGTATGACTTATAGCTTTAAACTTCTTTATACATCTCTTTCCAAAAGGCAATGTTAGCAAAAGTTTAAATTCAAAGATTTAAAATTTGGAAGTAATTTGCAATTTTTTAGTACTTTTAGCCCTTTCTTTCTCATATGACCCAATGGTTTATGCCATAAACAAGTAAATTCATTTTCCACCTCATATACCATTTTTTCTTCATTCTAGCCTATAAACATTTTCAGTCTTTATATCCTTCATAACCACCAAAGCATCGTTGGATACCTTTACAGCTCCACCTTAACCTATCAATTTGCAACCTCTAGAATCATGACTCCCGAAGAAATTAAATTCTTCATTAGTTTAGGCACATGTCTAACCACTGTCAATATCCTTATCGTACCATCAAGTATTTTATTCTTAATGCTTCCAACCCCAATAGTATTATAAGAAATGTTATTTCCCACAAGAATAATACCACCATCCACAACTTGATATGAAGAAAATCAACTTTTATGTAGAGATACAAAGCACCAAAATCTAAAAACCATTCTTAATAGTATTTTCAAGCATTACAAATAGATAAGACTTCATTAGCCATACTTGGAATTTATTCAACTGGCTTTAATTCATTTTTGGAATCTTCCTTGGATTCTTTCCTACTTTGACAATCTTTCTTCAGATGCCATTATTTACTATAGTACCAAAATTTGAGTTTACCCTTTTTTGCTTTTGACTTTGATCTTTTTGTACCTCTTAAATTCTCTCCTTTTTATTTGGATTAACCTCTAGCCACCATTTCTTCTAGTGTGGGTTTTCAATATTGTATTTTCTTTGCAATTCCTTAGACAACAAGGCTCCCACAATAGAATCATAGTCAAGAGGATCAATTGTACTAAAGCTAATGGAAGTTACTAAGTGACCCTAAGATTTAGAGAATGAACACAATAATTCCACTTCCTTATCTTTCTCATTAATTTTTATTTCTAGACTAATTAACTAGCATATAAGAGTATTAAATATATTTAAATAATCAGTGGTTTGAGTACCTTCTTTCATAAATACATTGTATAGTTTCCACTTCAAGTAGATTAAGTTTTTCAATGATTTTATCATATAAAGGCTTATCTTTTTCAAAATAAGCCTATTGTTATTCTCTTTCCAATAATATTAAATAGAGCATCACCTACAAGACATAATTGAATGGTGTTGAGAGATCTCGCATCCAAATATTCTCATTCATCATTTGTTATGCGCACAATTGTTTTCATCTTTCCATCCAATGCCTTATACAATCCTTGTTGTACTAATAAATATTACGTCTTAAGTTTGCATAATCCTAATTTGTTTTTACCGTTTAAATTCTCCACCTAAATTTTAGCATTCGTCATCTTTTCCATTAATTTTCTACAACACACAAGCTCCCTCCAAATTGGATTTTTTTTTATGGTGATTTGGAAAAATAAAAAATAAAAAACATGTGTACCTTCACCACAAAAAAAAAACACTCTATAGCCTCTACCAAAAAATTGGATGGATAGAGCTCAATCAATTTTTGTTCATTGTAGTGACATATTCATATTTAAACCTACCTCAAAATACCCCTTTCACGAGTTTATCCACAAGTTAATGTATTTCCTAGTTGATTTTCTCCACATAGCCTACAAACTCTACATAAATTTTCTTATTCTATGACTTGATTACAACACATGAAAGTAGATTACATACATGAAAAACCTTTGTCCCTTCACCAATCAGGTACAAATAGACTTGGGGACTCTAATATTTTTTTTTTCAAGAGAAAACAAAAACCATCATACTTTCATTAACAAAAAATAAAAGTAGATACATTTTTATTAGAGTCATTTCACATGATCTTGCATCTTTGAGTCATATAAAAGTCTCATAATAGTCTCAAAAATTGTAAATATGTTTCATCTAAATCACTATGTATCTACTAGTGCCTCTGAAGATCTATATCATCAAAAAAAAATTATTTCCTCTATATGAATTCTTCTCAACAAACATAGTTTTGTTATATTCTAAATGTTCTTCGTGATGAAAAGAAAATAACAAAAGACTTGAGCAGGCTATAGTAAAATGTTTCACAGTGAAACTATCTAAGGTTTCCTTTAAAAGTTGAAACTCCTGAAATTGTAAAGAATGTCACTATCAATGGCCTGTAGAGAATGTCACTATTAATGGTTGAGTGTAAAATATTTCCTAGCAATTTATTGCAACCCTTCTTAGACAAAAAATCTTTCTCTTGGTTCTATTCTATGAAAACATGAATGATAGACACTTTCTAAAAGGATCTCATCAAAAATTTGATACCTTGCATCCTGAATATGAGGGAAGGTTGTCTAAAAGAATATCATTGTTGTACACAATCCATTATCACTTTTGAGTGACCAAAAAATAGCCAAGTCCTCTATAGCTAGCCAATTTGCACATAGAAGTGCCCCCAAAAGAGCTAATAGCTCATCTCTATTACTTAACCCTGAGCCACTATTCCAACTGAAATGAAAGGAGTTGCAGACTTCAATACCAAGAAATTTCCACTACCACTAGAGGATGTCCCATCAGAGAAACCAATAGGAAAATGATACCATACCATCTTATAATGAATATGTCTCACAATAGAATTCTCCTTCATATGCCCAATTTCTATGAAATATGTAGAGATTTGTATACAAGTGTCTTTTGTTTTTGTGATAGAGTGGTTGAAGACCTTCCCATTCCCGCTTCTCCAAATTCCCCACATAATGTATAAGGGTAATGTTCGAAATGGCTTATTCTCCTCAAACTACAAAGATAAACACATTTCTATGGACCTCGTATTCAATTCTCCTTGAATGTTAAGTGAAGAACTCAAAGGCTCTAATACGGATTTAAATAGGAATGAAACAAATTATAGTGATAACCATAAACACAGAGATGCAGTGGAAATAATACTTCGTTTCATTAATGTAAAATACTGAAATATGCTTACAAACAGAAATGGAAATAAACCAGCTAGGGCGATGGTAGCTTATCTCTGAGAAGAGATGTGGTAGCTACATGCCTCTGAACTTCCTTACAATGAGGCTCAAGGGCCTTTTTATTATTGAAAAATAAGAGAAAACCCTAAACAACAAAAACCCTAACCCAGGAGATGTAACACCAAGAGTTTATGGGCCCCGTTGGGGTGAGTTGGATAGCCAACTTCCTAGGGTCGCAAATTGGTCATATTATCTCTGTTTGACGCGCATGATAACCCGTTGGAAATATCTCTCTGAGGACTACGATGGAAAAGAAGATTTTATTAAATAAAACACTGGCTATAGATTTCAAAAAACTAACGTCATTTAGGGCCTCAAAACAGCTCCAGAAGTTTAGGATCCGAAAAGCTGCTAAAAATAGTAAACTGTGCTACAATTAAGGAAACTGAAAAACTGAAAGAAACAATGATGGGGTCCAAGTGGAATTGGTGGGTGGCCACCAATATCCACCTAGATCATTCCTCCCCCCTTAGGAATCAATGGTCCCCACTGTGTTGAGTTCCTTCATGAGATGAGGAAACTTCTGCTAAACTTGGTCCCTGGTGAGCCACTTGCCCTGGTGAAGGAGTTGGCCTGCTTTGACAACTCGATACAATTGGATATTCTGTTGGTGAGTGTGCTTAATCTGTGTGTCCATGATCTGATCAGTTGCAACTTGTTCCATGCAATCTGGATTTAACTCTGTGGGTGTGAGGTGTTCTGAAAATGCCGGATGTGTCTAGTAATGGTGAAAGTATGGCTGAAGGCGGTCCACATTGAACACTGGGTGCAGGCCAAGGAATGGGGGAATGCTAAGCTCAAATGAATTGTATCCCATAGCCTTGGTAATGGTGTAAGGACCATATCAGAGTGGTCTGAGTTTCCGATAGGCCCTGGTAAGGTGATCCTTTTGCAAATAACCAAACTTTGTCGCCCACCTAAAACTTGTGTGGCACCCGATGTTGATCATGTCGCTGCTTGTACTTGGAATTTGATTTCTCTAGAATGTCATGGACCTGCTCGGGAATATGTTGGATGTGCTTATTGAAGTTGTTTGCCTTATCTATTTCGGACTAGACATGAGCCAAATCTGCATGAGTACCTGCAAATGGCATGGTCACATTAATGGGACATAGTGGCTAGAATCCCAAGCCCACCTGAAAAGGGCTATGACCAATTGATCTGTGGAGAGCCCAGTTGTAGCTATGTTGAACATAGGGGAGACTCTCATCCCATGTGTGTGGATGCTTTGAGTTGTACATGCATAGAATGTGTATGATCATCTTGTTGACAACCTCTGTCTGGCCATCAGTTTGATGATGGAAGGCTATGGAAATAGTGAGTTTGGTGTCTAGCATTGACCAAAGACTAGACCAAAATGTACTGAGGAACCTGCTATCCCGATTTGAGTTGATAGACTGTGGGATCCTAAACTGTACCCACACGCATTCAAAGAAGAGTTTAGCAGTGGCTTCTGCTGTGATATTCTTTTTGCAAGCCTCCATAATGGCCATCTTCGAGAACCTATTGACGACCAGAAAAACACAGTCATTTCCATGCTTAGTGGAAGGAAGGCCTAACATGTAATCCATGGAGATGGATTCCCAAGGTCAACTAGGGGTAGGCAGCGGGGTATAGAGGCCTTTCTTCTTGATGGTCGGTTTGGCAATGGCACAAGCAGTGCATGATATGATGTACTTCCCGACATCCTGTCGAAGATTCAGCCAATAGAAATACTTCTGCAGTGCTGCCACCATTTTCTCAACCCCAAAATACCCAGCAGCCTGAATGTAGTGTGCTTCCCAAATCATCTTGGCACGCTTTCTTGAAGGAACACAAAGGTGATCGAGGTGGCACAACAAGTCATCTTGGCGGTGAAAATATGGAACATGCTAACCATCCAAGAGTGTCTGGTATGTGTGGTCAAATTCTGGGTCACCTTTGTAGAGAAGTGGCCAATCAGAAGTCTCGTTCCCACAAGAGTTGAGCATGGTGGTTAACACCATGATTAGTGGTCAACTGAGGCAATCTGCAACATTATTGGTGCTTCCCTTATTATACTTGATATTCAAATGGAACTATTACAAGTATGTGGACCACTTCTGATGGTGATCATTTTGCAATTTCCCTTGGGTCTGTATGAACTGCAGGGGTCGGTGGTCTATGTGGATGACCATTTCCTTCCCCAAAATGTAATGCTTCCATTGTCGGCAGGCCCACATAATGGAATACATCTCTTTGTCATAAGTGGGATACTTCCAGACTGTGTCTGAAAGTGTCTCACTGTGATATTCCACTAGATGCCTGTGTTGAGTAAGGACTACCCCAATAGCATAGTCAGAGGCATCTGTCTCGACCTCAAATGGTTGTTGCAAGTCTGGTAATGCAAGCACTGGTGCCAAGCAGAGGCAATCCTTCAACTCTATGAATGCCTTCTGTTGAGATTCAGACCAAAATAATTTTTCTTTCGCTCTTCCCTTGGTGACTTGACTCAAGGTCAAAGTGATAAGAGAAAATCCCAACACGAACCTGTGGTAGAAGTTGCAAGACCTATAAATCTACGAAGCTCTGTCAGAGTGGTTGGAGATGGCCAATCCCAAATGACTTGGATCTTGGCTAGATCCACATGTACCCCCTATTCATCAATAATGTATCCCATATACTAAACCTGGGTCATGCCAAATTTGCATTTATCCAAATTGTTACATAACTTGTGTTGCCGCAATGTTTGGAGAACCTGTCGGATGTGGTGGAGGTGCTCTTCCCAACTCTGGCTGAATATCAGGATTTCATCCAAGTATACCACTACAAATGAGTTGTTGAATGGCCAAAAGATGTCATCCATTAGCCTCATGAAGGTTGCAGGAGCATTCATCAATCCAAAACGCACAACCAACCATTCGAAAATACCCTCCTTGGCTTTGAAGGCAGTCTTCCACACACCGGAGGGTTCAATTGGTACTTGGTGATATCTTGACTTCAAATTGATCTTGCTAAAATAATTTTCCCCCTCCAATTGGTCTAGGAGGTCATCAATTCATGGGATTGAGTACTTATTATGGACAGTGCTCTTGTTCAGTGCTCGATAGTCAATGCAAAGTCTCCAAGTCCCATCCTTCTTCTATACCAACACGATCAAGCTCCCACAGGATGATGAACTTGGATGGATGTGACCTTTCTGCAGTAGCTCCTGAATCTACCTCTTGATTTCATCGTTCTCTAGAATAGAGCACCGATAGATTAGTCCATTGGTAAGTGACACACGTGGGGTCAAATCGATGGAGTGCTTGACCTGATAGTGTAGAGGAACCCCTGCAGGGGAGGTGAAGATGTCCTCATACTCCTCCACGACCTTGTCCATCTATAGCTGTCGTGCAGAGGGGCCTTATCTGGAGGTCATGGCCACCGTCTTCTTCTTTCCTTGAGGGCGTATCATCAGGAAAACAAATTTCTTGGTTTTGGAAATGAGCTTACTGTGTTCTTTTGTAGTAACCAAAGAGATGGTGGTAGGCGGTTCTACATCCAGCACCCTGTACAACTTATTTCCCAAAGTGACAAGAACAACACAGGGCCTTGATTCATACACAACATTTCGCTTCCACAATTATGGTTTTCCTAATAATACATCAAAAACATCAAGGGGAGCAATGTCACACAATACCTCATACGTGAAGGGCTTGATGTTTTATGGAAGGTGACACTGCTAGCTCACGTGAAGATCTCGTCCTCGGTGAAGCCACCCAATGGTGTACGGATGTGGATGTGTTGTGGTCGGTAAGCCCAACCGCTTCATGGCCTCTGTCGAAATGAGTTTTTTTTGGCTCTCGTTGTCGACAATGAACTATAGTGGGGAGCCCTTTATCCACATCTGGGAGTGGAACATATGCTCTTCCTTCTCTATATCTTCGGGTTCCTCCTTCTGGATCTTCATGGTGGCAATGGTGGTGTTGGGATCCTCATCGATAATATGCTTCCCTTTGTCATTCCCCTTGTCAGGTTCTGACTCAGAGTCAGAACATGCATCTGAGTCTGAAACCTTTAGCTTGGCCACCAGTGACTGCTTGGCCTGACACTCACTTGTGTTGTGAGTGGAGAACTTATGGAACTCACACCACTTTCCCGTGTCCTTTTTTGACTTCGCAGCTCTGTTCGTTGCTTGTAGCTTTGGCGAGTTGTCTTGGGCTGCCCCACCTTGGCTCTGTCCTTTGTTCTACTATTTTGGGGCTCCTTTCCCTTGCTTCGGATTCACAGATCCAAAGTATCACTTCTTCTGTTTAAACTTTTTCTCGACCTTGATGGCATATCGGTATGATGTGCCAAGCGAGGAGATGTTCAAGTACTCTATTTCTTCTTAGATGTACTTGTGTAGGTAGTTGTGGCGTTTGAATACCAAATGCAGCTCAAAATTATTGATACCCAACTTTGTGTGAAGGGTATGGAGAATATTGGTAAACTTCGGCACATCTTGGTCCCTTCCCTGTCGCATCGTGGTCCACTTTATGTATTGATCCTCGTAGCTTCTGACAGGGTATTACTGCTCCTTGATGGCATCCTGGAATGAATTCCAAGTGGGTGAGGCTGAAAATAGTGAGCCTGTACTTTCATCCTTCTACTCGCAGTAGGTTTCCCACCAGTCCTTGATGTGGGGGGCTACTTTGAAAAGGGAGAAAATAATATTTTCCGAACTGGAAAATCATGACCAAAAAAATAACCCTCTAGCATATTTAACCATTTATTGATGGCATCTACATCTATCTGACCACCGAATATGGGGATTTCAAAATTAACTTGTACCTTAAATAGTGTGGCATTTTCAGAGTAGCTGTTGGAAGCCGATGCATCACCCGTGAGTAGTCATTGAAGGATCTAGGAAAAGTTGTCCATCAACATCTTCCTTTGTCGATCAAGGGCTTCTTCGAGCATGATTTTGATAATATCTCCTACCCCCTCACCTTTCTTTTCATCCGCCATGGGAGGCCATTGGGATTTGTGAGGCAGGTCTTGCAAAGGTTCGACCAGTTCAAGCCCTAACTCCTTATATCCCGACCTCATTGGGGACATGCAAAGCAAAACAGAGAAAAAAATAGACCACTCTAATACCACTGATATGGATTTAAACAAGAACTCTACAAATTACAGAGATAACCATAAACATAGAGATACAGCGGAAATAATAGTTCATTTCATTAATGTAAAATACTGAAATATGCTTACAAACAGAAATGGAAATAAACCAGCTAGGGCGATGGTAGCTTATCTCTGAGAAGAGATGTGGCCGCTACATGCATTTGAACTACCATACAATGAGGCTCAAGGGTCTTTTTATTATTGAACAATAAGAGAAAACCCTAAACAAACAAATCCCTAACCCAAGGAAATGTAACACCAAGAGTTTATGGGCCTCGTTGGGGTGAGTTGGACAGCGAACTTCCTAGGGTCATGACTTGGTCATGTTATCTTCGTTTGACGTGCATAATAACCTGTTGGAAAGATCTCTCTAAGGACTATGACGTAAAAGACGATTTTCCTAATCAAATTGTTAGCAGTAGATTTTCAGAAAAAATGTCATTTAGGGCCTCAAAACAGCTTCAGAAGTTTAGGACCCGAAAAACTACTAAAAATAGTAAATTGTGCTACAATTAAGGAAACTAAAAAACTTAAAGAAGGAATGGTGGGGTCCAAATGGAATTGGCGGGTGGCCACCAATATCCACTTGGATCATTCCTCCCCCCTTAGAAAGCAATGGTTCCCATTGTGTTGAGTTCCTCAATGAGATGAGGAAACTTCTACTAAACTTGGTCCCTGGTGAGCCACTTGCCTTGGTGAAGGAATTGGCCTGCTTTGACAACTCGATACAGTTGCATATCCTGCTGGAAAGTGTCCTTGATTTGTGTGTCCATGATCCGATCAGTTGTAGCTTGTTCCATGCAATATGGATTTAACTCTATGGGTGTGAGCTATTCTATAATGTCAGATGTGTCTAGTAATGGTGGAAAGTATGGCCAAAGGTGATCCACATTGAACACTGGGTGCAGGCCAAGGATGGGGGAATGCTGAACTCAAATCCATTGTCTCCAACAGCCTTGGTAATGGTGTAAGGACCATATTATAGTGGTACGAATTTACGATAGGCTCTAGTAAGGCGTTCTTTTTGCAAATGCAACCAGACTTTGTCGCCCACCTGAAACTTGTGTGGCACCCAATGTTGATCAGGTCACTGCTTCTATTTGGCATTTGATTTCTCCAAAATGTCATGGACCTACTGGCGAATATGTTGGATGTGCTCAATGAAGTTGTTTGCCTTATCTGTTTCGGATTCGACATGAGCCAAATCTGAATGAGTAGCTGCAAATGGCATGACCATATCAATGGGACATAGTGGTTGGAATCCCAAGCCCACCTGAAAAGGGATGTGGCCATTGGAGCTATGGAGAGCCCAGTTGTAGTTTTGTTGAACATAAGGGGAGGCTCTCGTCTCTTGTGCATGGATGCTTTGAGTTTTACATGTGCCGAATGTGTACGATCAGCCTGTTGACAACCTCTATTCGGCCATCAGTTTGAGGATGGAAGGGTATGGAATTAGTGAGTTTGGTGTCCAGCATTGACCAGAGACTGGAGAAAAATGTACTGAGGAACTTGTTGTCCTGATCTAAAATGATAGATTATGGGATCCCAAAGTGTACCCACACGCATTCAAAGAAGAGTTTAGTAGTGCCTTCTGCTGTGATATTATTTTTGCAAGCTGCCATAATGGCCAACTTCGAGAACCTGTTGACGACCACAAAAACACAGTCGTTTCCATGCTTAGTGGAAGGAAGGCCTGACATGTAATCGATGGAGATGGATTCCAAAGGTTGATTAGGGGTAGGAAGCGGGGTATAGAGGCCTTGATTCTTGATGGTCAATTTGGAAATGGCAAACCAATGCATGATCTGATGTACTTCCTGACATCCTATCGAAGATTCAGCCAATAGAAATAATTCTACAGTATTGCCACCATTTTCTTGACCCCAAAATTCCAAGCAGCCTGACTGTAGTGTGCTTCCCAAATCATCTTGGCACGCTCACTTGAAGGAACACAAAAGTGACCTAGGTGGCATAACAAGGCATCCTGGAGGTGAAAATCTGGAACATGCTGACTGTCCAAGAGTGTCTGGTATGTGTGGACGAATTATGGGTCACCTTTGTAGAGAAGTGGCCAATCAGAAGTCTCATTCCCACAAGAGTTGAGCATGGCGGTTAACGCCATGATCGATGGACGAATGAGGCAATATATAACATTATTGGTGCTTCCCTTCTTATACTTGAGATTTAAATGGAACTGTTGCAGGTATGTGGACCACTTCTGATGGCGATCATTCTGCAATTTCCCTTGGGTCTGTATGAACTGCAGGGATCGGTGGTATGTGTGGATGACTGTTTCCTTCCCCAAAATGTAATGCTTCCATTGTCGGCAGGTTTGTACAATGGAATACATCTCTTTGTCATAAGTGGGATACTTCCAGACTATATCTGAAAGTGTCTCACTGTGATATGTCACTGGATGCCCGTGTTGAGTAAGGACTGCCCCAATAGCATAGTCAGAGGCATCTATCTTGACCTCAAATGGTTTTTGTAAGTCTGGTAATAGGAGCATTGATGTCAAGCAAAGGCAATTCTTCAACTCTATGAATGCCTTATGTTGATATTCAAACCAAAAGAATTTTTCTTTCGCTCCTCCCTTAGTGACTTGATTCAAGGGCCAAGTGATATGAGAAAATCCCAACATGAACATGTTGTAGAAGTTGGCAAGACCTACAAATCTATGAAGCTCTATCAGAGTGGTTGGAGATGGCCAATCCTGAATGACTTGGATCTTGGCTGGATCCACATGTACCCCTATTCATCAATAATGTATCCCAGATACTAAACCTGGGGATGCAAAGTGCATTTCTCCAAATTAGCACATAACCTATGTTGCCACAGTGTTTGGAGAACCTATCAGATGTGGAAGAGGTGCTCTTCCCAAATCTGGCTGAATATCAGGATGATATCCAAGTATACCACTACAAATGAGTTGGTGAATGCCCACAAGATGTCATCCATTAGCCTCATGAAGGTTGCAGGAGCATTTGTCAATCTGAAAGGCATAACCAACCATTTGAAAAGGCCCTCCTTGGCTTTAAAGGCAGTCTTCCACACATCGGAGGGTTCGATTTTTACCTGGTGATATCCTGACTTCAAATCGATCTTGTTGAAATATTGCCCCCCTTCAATTGGTACATGAGATCATCAATCTGTGGGATTAGGTACCTATTACAAACAATGATCTTGTTCAATGCCCGATAGTTAATGCAAAGTCTCCAAGTCCCATCTTTCTTCTATACCAACACGATCGGGCTCCCACAGGGAGATGAACTCAGACGGATGTGACATTTTTGCTACAGCTCCTAAATTTGCCTCTTGATTTCATCATTCTCTAGAACAGAGCACTGATAGATTGCTCCATTGGGCAGCGTTGCACTTGGGGTCAAATGGATGGAGTACTTGACCTGATAGTGCAGAGGAACCCCTATGAGGGAGGTGAAGATGTCCTCGTACTCCTCCACGACCTTGTCCATCTGTAGTTGTCATGCGAAGGGGGCCTGTCTTGAGGTCGTGGCCACTGTCTTCTTCTTTCCTTGAGGGCGTATCATCAGGAAAACAATTTTCTTGGTTTTGGAAATGAGCTTACTACATTGTTTTGCAGTAACCAAAGAGATGGCAGTAGGTAGTGCTACCTCTGTATCCTGTACAACTTATTTCCCAAAGTAACAATAATAGCATGGGGCCTTGATTCATACACATCATGTCGCTTCCACAAATATCGTTGTCCTAATCATACATCACAAACATCAACGGGAGCAATGTCACACAATACCTCATCCGTGAAGGGCTTGATGTTGTATGGAAGGTGACACTACTGGCTCACGTCAAGATCTCGTCCTTGGTGAAGCCACCCGATGGTGTACAGATGTGGATGTGTTGTGGTCATTAAGTCCAGCTGCTTCACGGCCTCTGTCAAAATGAGGTTCTTTTGGCTCCTATTATCGACAATGAATTGTAGTGGGGAGCCCTTTATCCACATTTAGGAGTGGAACAGACACTCCTCCTCCTATGGATCTTCGAGTTCCTCCTTTTGGATCTTCCTGGTGGCAATGGTGGCGTTGCACTCCGCATCGATAATCTTCTTCCCTTTGTCATTCCCCTTGTCGTGTTCTAACTCAAAGTCAGAACATGCATATGATTCTGAAACCTTTAGCTCAGCTACCAGTGACTACTTGCCCTGACACTCACTTGTGTTGTGAGTGGAGCACTTATGGAACTCACACCACATTCCCGTGCCCTTTTTCGGCTTCGCAACGTTGTTCTATGCTTGCAGCTTTTGCGGGTTTTCTTGGTCCACCCCACCTTGGCTCTGTCCTTTTCTCTACGGTTTGGGAGCACCTTTCCTTTGCTTCAGATTCACAGATCCAAAGTCTCAGTTCTTCTATTTAAACATTTGCTTGACCTTGACGGCATATCGGTATCCCGTGCCGAGCAAGGGAATGTTCAGCAATTATATTTCTTCCTGGATGTACTTGTGCAAGAAACCATGCTATTTGAGTACCAAATGCATCTATGAATCCTTGATAGCCAACTTTGTCCAAAGGGTATGGAAAATATTAGTAAATTCTGACATGTCTTGGTCCCTTCCCTGCCACAGCGTGGTCCACTTTATGTATTGATCCTCATAGCTTCTAAAAGGGTAGTACTGCTCCTTGATGGCATCCCAGAATGAATTCCAAGTGGGTGCAGCTGAAAATAGTGAGCCTGTACTTTCATCCTTCTGCTTGCAGTAGGTTTCCCACTAGTCCTTGACGTGGGGGACTACCTTGAGAAGAGAGAAAATAATCTTTTCACAACTGGAAAAATCATGAATAGAAAAATAAACCTCTAGCAAATTTAATCATTTATTGACGACATCTATGTCTATCTGACCCTCCATTATGGGGATTTCAAAATTAACCTGTAACTTAAACGGTGTGGCATTTCTAGAGTAGCTGTTGGAACCTGATGTGTCACCCCTGGGTAGCCGTTGAAGGATCTGGGAAAAGTTGTCCATCATTACATTCCTTGTCGCTTGAGGGCTTCTTCGAGCAAGATTTTGATAGGATCTCCTTCCCCCTCATCTTTCTTTTCATTTGCCATAGGAGCCCGTCGGGATTTGCCAGGCGGGTCTTGCTAAGGATCAACTAGTTCAAGCCCTAACTCCTTATATCCCGACCTCGTTGGGGACATATAAAGAAAAACATAGAAAAAAAGCAGACCGCTCTGATACCACTGATCCAGATTTAAACAAGAACACAACAAATTACAAAGATAACACAAACACAAAGATGCAGCATAAATAATACTTCATTTCATTAATGTAAAATACTGAAATATGCTTACAAACAAAAAATGGAAATAAACCAGCCAGGATGATGATAGCTTATCTCTGAGAAGAGATGTGGCAGCTACATGCCTCTAAACTGCCTTACAATGAGGCTCAAGGGCATTTTTATTATTGAACAATAAGAGAAAACCCTAACCCGAGGAGATGTAACACCAAGAGTTTTTGGGCCCCATTGTGGTGAGTTGGATAGCCAACTTCCCTGGGTCATGACTTGGTCATATTATCTCTGTTTGAAATGCATGATAACCCATTGGAAATACCTCTACGAGGACTACAATGAAAAATAAAATTGTAAATTAAATTTTCTAGCGGTAGATTTCCGAAAAAAACGTCGTTTAGGGCCTCAAAACGGCTCCGGAAGTTTAGGACCTGAAAAACTACTAAAAATAGTAAATTGTGCTACAATTAAGGAAATTGAAAAGCTGAAAGAAGCAATGGTGGGCGTCCAAGTGGAATTGGCAGGTGGCCACCAATATCCACCTGTATCATTCCTCCCCCTTTAGGAAGCAATGGTCCTCATTATGTTGAGTTCCTCCATGAGATGATGAAACTTCTGCTAAACTTGGTCCTGGTGAGCCACTTGCCCTGGTGAAGGAGTTGGCCTACTTTGACAACTTGATACAGTTGGATATTCTGATGGCGAGTGTGCCTAATCTATGTGTCCATGATCCGATCAGTTGTAGCTTGTTCCATGCAATCTAGATTTAACTCTGTGGGTGTGAGTTGTTTTGCAATGTCAGATGTGTCTAGTAATGGCTGAAAGTATGGCCGAAGGTAGTCCACATTGAACACTGGGTGTAGGCCAAGGAATGGGGGAATGCTGAGCTCAAAATGCATTATCTCCCACAGCCTTGGTCATGATGTAAGGACCATATTAGAGTGGTTTGAGTTTCTAATAGGCTCCAGTAAGGCGTTCCTTTTACAAATGCAACTAGACTTTGTCACCTACTGAAACTTGTGTGACACCTGATGTTAATCATGTCGCTACTTGCACTTGGCATTTGATTTCTCCAAAATGTTATGGACCTGCTGGCGAATGTTTTGGATGTGCTCAATAAAGTTGTTTTCCTTATCTGTTTCGAACTGGACATGAGCCGAATTGGCATGAGTAGTTGCAAATGGCATGGCCACATCAATGAGACATAGTGGTTGGATTCGTAAGCCCACCTGAAAAGGGTTGTGGCCAGTCGAGCTATGGAGAGCCCAATTGTAATTTTTCTAAACATAGGGGAGGCTCTCATCCCATGTGTGTGGATTATTTGAGTTGTACATGCATAGAATGTGTATGATCCTCTTGTTGACAACCTTTATCCGGCCATCAATTTGAGGATGGAAGGCTATGGACTTAGTGAGTTTGGTGTCTAGCATTGACCAAAGATTGGACCAAAATGTACTAAGGAACCTCTTGTCCCAATCTGAGATGATAGACTGTGGGATCCCAAAGTGTACCTACACATGTTCAAAGAAGAGTTTAGCAGTGGATTCTGCTATGATATTCCTTTTGTAGGCCACCATAATGGCCATCTTTGAGAACCTGTCAACAACCACAAAAATATAGTCGTTTCCATGCTTAGTGGAAGGAAGGCCTAACATGTATTCCATGGAGATGAATTCCCAAGGTCGACTAGGGGTAGGCAGCGGGGTATAGAGGCCTTGCTTCTTGATGGTCAGCTTGGCAATGGTGCAGGCAGTGCATGATCTGATGTACTTCCCAACAGCCATTCGAATATTCGGCCACTAGAAATACTTCTACAGTACTGCCACCATTTTCTCGACCCCGAAATGCCCAACATCCCAACTATAGTGTGCTTCCCAAATCATCTTGGCACACTCGCTTGAAGGAACACAAAGGTGACCCAAGTGGCATAAAAGGGCATCCTGGAGGTGAAAATCTGGAACATGCTGACCATCCAAGAGTGTCTAGTATGTGTGGTTGAATTCTGGGTCACTTTTGTATAGAAGTGGCCAATCAGAAGTCTCATGCCCACAATAGTTGAGCATGCTGGTTACTACCATGATTGGTAGTCAACTAAGGCAATTTGCAACATTATTGGTGTTTCCCTTCTTATACTTGATATTCAAATGGAACTGTTGCAGGTATGTGGACCACTTCTGATGGCAATCATTCTACAATTTCCCTTGGGTCTGTATGACCTGCAGGGGTCGATGGTCTGTGTGGATGACCGTTTCCTTCCCCAAAATGTAATGCTTCCATTGTTGATAGGCCTGTACAATGGAATACATCTCTTTTTCATAAGTGGGATACTTCCAAACTATGTTTGAAACTGTCTCACTGTGATATGCCACTAGATGCCTATGTTGAGTAAGGACTGCCCCAATAGCATAGTCAGAGGCATCTATCTTGACGTCAGATGGTTGTTGCAAGTCTGGTAATTGGAGCACTGGTGCCAAGAAGAAGTGGTCCTTCAACTCTATGAATTCCTTTTGTTGAGATTCAGAACAAAAGAATTTTTCTTTCACTCCTCCCTTGATGACTTGACTCAAGGGCCAAGTGATATGAGAAAATCCCAAGATGAACATGCGATAGAAATTTCCAAGACATAGAAATCTGCGAAGCTCTATCAAAGTGGTTGGAGATGGCCAATCCTGAATAACTTGCATCTTGGCTGGATCCACATGTACCCCCTATTCATCAATAATGTATCCTAGATATTAAACCTGGGTCATGCCAAAAGTGTGTTTCTCCAAACTGGCACATAACTTGTGTTACCGTAGTGTTTGGAGAACCTATCGGATGTGGTGGAGGTGCTCTTCCCAACTCTGGCTAAAGATCAAGATGTCATCCAAGTATACCACTATAAATGAGTTGGTGAATGGATGCAAGATGTCATTGATTAGCCTCATGAAGGTTGTAGGAGCATTCGTCAATCGAAAAGGCATAACCAACCTTTCAAAAGGGCCCTCCTTGGCTTTGAATGCAGTCTTCCAAACATCGGAGGGTTCGATTAGTACCTGGTGATATCCTGACTTCAAATCGATCTTGCTGAAATATTTACCCCCTTCAATTGGTCTAGGAGGTCATCGATCCGTGGGATCAGGTACCCATTATAGACGGTGATCTTGTTCAGCACCCGATAGTCAATGCAGAGTCTCCAAGTCCCATCCTTCTTATGTGCCAACACAATCAAGCTCCCACAGGGCGATGAACTCAGAAGGATGTGAACTTTCTACAACAGCTCCTGAATCTACCTCTTGATTTCATCGTTCTCCAGAATGGAGCACTGATAGATTGGTCCATTGGGTAGTGGCATACCTAGGGTCAAATTGATGGAGTGCTTGACCTCACAATGTAGAGGAACCCCTACGAGGAAGGTGAAGATGTCCTCGTACTCCTCCACGACCTTGTCCATCTATAGTTGTCATGCGGAGGGACCCTATCTTGAGGTCATGGCCACCGTATTCTTCTTTCCTTGAGGGTGTATCATCAAGAAAACAAATCTCTTGATTTGGGAAATAAGCTTACTGCATTGTTTTGTAGTAACCAAAGAGATGGAGATAGGCGGTGCTACCTCTGGTATCTTGTACAACTTATTTCTCAAAGTAACAATAACAACATGGGGCCTTGATTCATACACAACATGTCACTTCCACAAGTATGGTTGTCCTAATAATACATCACAAACATCAAGGGGAACAATGTCACATAATACCTCATCCGTGAAGGGCTTGATGTTGTATGGAAAGCGACACTGTTGGTTCATGCAAAGATCCCATCCTTGGTGAAGCCACCCGATGGTGTACAGATGTGGATGTGTTGTGGTCGATAAGCCCAGCCACTTCATGAGCTCTATCAAAATGAGGTTCTTCTGGCTCCCACTGTCAATAATGAACTATAGCGGGGAGCCCTTTACCCACATCTTGGAGTGGAACATAAGTTCCTCCTCCTCTGGATCTTTGGGTTCCTCCTTTTGGATCTTCATGGTGGCAATGGTGGCGTTGGGCTCCGCATCAATAATCTGCTTCCCTTTTTCATTCCCCTTGTTGGGTTTTGACTCAGTGTCAGAACATGCATCTGATTCTGAAACCTTTAGCTCGGCCACCAATGACTACTTGACCCGACACTCACTTGTGTTGTGAGTGGAGCTCTTATGGAACTCACACCACTTTCCTGGTCCTTTTTTGGCTTCACGGCACTGTTATTTGCTTGCAGCTTTGGTGGGTTGTCTTGGGCCACCCCGCCTAAGCTTTGTCCTTTGTTCTACAGTTTGGGAGCACCATTCCCATGCTTCCAATTTACAGATCCAAAGTCTCACTTCTTTTGTTTAAAAGTTTTCTCGACCTTGACAGCATATCGGTATCTCATGCCAAGCAAAGAGATGTTTAGGAATTATATTTCTTCTTGGATGTACTTTTGCAGGTAGCCACAATATTTGAGTACCAAATGCAGCTCTAAATCCTTGATACCCAACTTTGTGCGAAGGGTATGGAAAATATTGGTAAACTTTGACACATCTTGGTCCCTTCCCTACCGCAGCGTGGTCCACTTTATGTATTGATGCTCATAGCTTCCGACAGGGTAGTACTGCTCCTTGATGGCATCCCAGAATGAATTCCTAGTGGGTGCGGCTGAAAATAGTGAGCCTGTACTTTCATCCTTCTGGTCGCATTAGGTTTCCCACCAGTCCTTGACGTGGGGGGTTACTTTGAGAAGAGCGAAAATAATCATTTCCCGACTAGAAAAATCATGAACAAAAAAATAACCCTCTAGCAGATTTAACCATTTATAAATGGCATCTGTGTCTATCTGACCCTCGAATATGGGGATTTCAAAATTAACTTGTACCTTAAACGGTGTGGCATTTCCAGAGTAGCTACTGGAAGCCGATGCATCACCCCTGGGTATCCATTGAAGGATTTGGGCAAAGTTGTCCATCATTGCATTCCTTTGTCACTTGAGGGCTTCTTCGAACAAGATTTTGATAGGATCTCCTTCCCCCTCGTCTTTCTTTTCATCCGCCATGGGAGGTCATCGGAATTTGCAAGGTGGTTCTTGCAAAGGTTTGACCAATTCAAGGCCTAACTCCTTATATCCCAACCTCGTTGGGGACATGCAAAGAAAAACAAAGAAAAAGCAGACCACTCTAATACCACTGAGCCGTATTTAAATAGGAACACAAAAAATTACGGAGATAACCATAAAGACAGAGATGCAGCGGAAATAATACTTCATTTCATTAATGTAAAATACTGAAATGTGCTTACAAACAAAAATGGAAATAAACCAGCTAGGGCGATGGGAGCTTATCTCTGAGAAGATATGTGGTGGCTACAGGCCTATGAACTACCTTCCAATGAGGCTTAAGGGCCTTTTTATTATTGAACAATAAGAACAAACCCTAAACTACCAAAACCCTAACTCAAGGAGATGTAACACCAAGAGTTTATGGGCCCTGTTGGGGTGAGTTGGACAACCAACTTCCTGAGGTCGCGAATTGGTCATATTATGTCTGTTTGACGTGCATGATAACTCATTGGAAAGATCTCTCTGAGGACTACGACAGAAAAGACAATTTTTGACAAAGAATTTCTGGTGGTAGATTTCCAAAAGAAACGTCGTTTAGGGCCTCAAAATGGCTCCAAAAGTTTAGGACATGAAAAACTGCTAAAAATAGTAAATTGTGTTATAATTAAGGAAATTGAAAAACTGAAAGAAGAAATGGCGGGGGTCCAAGTTGAATTGGTAGGTGGCCACCAATATCCACTTGGATGATATATATAGTGGTGGTTATGCATATGAATAACCTCTGCTCACTATAAGGGTTCAACATGCTTCCCTTTATCATTGGATAGATTGGCCCTTTTTCCTTTGTCAGCTATAACCTCCTTCAATGTTAGTGTTTTTTTTTAATGGATAGAGTTTCAAAATGTGTGGCCTCTACTCTTCCTCTACCACTTCTAATTTGCACACAAATCAACATCTTTTATTTACAATGGATTTACACCAATTCTCTTTGTTAAATCAATTTCTCCTTTATGCAACATACAACAACAAATAAACTCTTTAAACAAATTTGCACGAAATCACACATTCCCATTTCCCTTGACTCCAATACTACTAATTGGTAATTATAACCTAAATAAACTACATAATTGTAAAGAAATAACTATACAAAATAACAAATGAAACTTGGTAAAACCCTAACAGTGTGTAAGCATTCACAAGGCTAAATGTAGTATTTTATTGCTCAAAAAAATATTACAATCATGATCACATTCCAAAATCAATTTCTCTAACTACATATGTATATCTAATTTATCACCATCAATAAACATGTAGAAATTACCATGAATAAACTTATACAAAATACCATTACTAAGTAGCCTGAATTAAATTTTGATTTTTACAAATTTCTATTAATTAATGTCACGAATTTTAATGAGCCTACCTTGCTCATTAATTGAATAATATAATAACACAAATATTTCTAGTTCTCTACTCTCCCTATTCAACTATCCCAATGATTCCCTATGATTTATCCTACAAGGACCTGACTATGAGAAGAGATTGAATTGTGAAACCTGGCCTAGTAAGATAGAAAAGTAACCAATGCCCATTTCTATATCTTTATTTCAATTGTATATTTGGAAAATAATTTGGAATTTGATGAACAACAATGAAATTGATTCTTAAATACCTACCTCCTACCTCATTTATGTAGGAGGATCAAAGAAAACATGTTCTTTGTAAGTAGGGATAAAAAATAAGAATAGTTGATTGATGAATGAAACCAGTGCCAAAATACCTACCTCATTCCTATAAGTGGGGATAAAAAATGATAGTAGTTGATTGAGGATTGGTTCAAGACTAGACCCTGGCCCCTCTCTCTTATATCAAACTGGATTTTTTTATTTTCAAAATCTAATAGACACTAGTGAAGTGATATTCATCACATTTTTGAAATATTCCAAAATGGACCATCTCGATAGTATATAATTAATATTAATAAATACTATACATATGGATTAATAAGAATAAATATTATACATATATCTACAGATGGATGAAATGAGATGGAATATTCCAAAATGGACCATCCCTTATATTATATAATTAGTACTAATAATTATTATACATATATCTGCATATGGATGAAATGGGATGGGATATTCCAAATTGGACCATCTCCTATATTGTATAATTAGTATTAATAAATATAGTACATATATCTCCAAATGGATGAAATGGGATGGATGAAGGATAAAGAAGTAGAGTAACAGAATGGAAAGATTCACTGTTGAGTATGTGGATGAATATCTTGATCAGTGGAAAGGAAGGGAAATGAGATTTCAAAGCTCAAATAACTGGTTGGAGAAAGAAAGGTCTACAAAGGTTACATATGAATTGACTAAAGTGAGGTTTCTGGCCCCATTGGACGAGCTAAAGAAAAGATTGCGAAGGAAAGGCTATCTTCCCCTGAAAGGAAAATGGGGCTCTAGCAAGTTAGCCCTAACGGAGATTTCAATGGTGAGAAGTAAACTATCTCTAGGCAAGGTAGAACTACTTATTAGTAGTTGTGATCTTGGAACTATATACATTATTTTTGTAACAACAACTAGGTTATCAATTAGTTTTGGAACTTAGCAGGACTCCAGGTATAGAACATTGACAGGTTGAGTAGTCGCTTGATTGGTTTGATAAATCCAACATATAAGGACTTGCTGCTATACAACCCACTCATTAATAACATCATCAATGTATCTCAAATTTCCTGCATCATGTATTAGAAAAAATAATGTTGACTTTCTAAGCCAAAATCTAGTCAATTCATACAATTTGAAAGGAAAATAAAAAAAAAAATAAAAAAAACAATTTACTATATTCATCCTCAAGTCTTTCTTAAAAAATGTCAAAATTATACTTCATAGTTGATAAAATACAAATATCCACAACTTATTTGATTGAAAAAATGATGAAAATCATACACTTAATTCAAATTATTAAGTGTTTTACATTAACTTATTTATAAAAATAAACAAAAAGTGTCTGAGAATAATAAATTAATTTACATTATAAAAATAAATAAAAAATAACACTTGTAGATCAATTCAAATTCTTGAGTAATTTACACAATTAAAATATTTTAAAAAATACATAAAAGTGTTGGTAGACTAAATTAGCTAATTTAATGATCCAATTTGATATTTGTGCCCAACCACCTATTCCACCTAGACCTCCAGTTGGTTTCATATGTTTCCTTGTTTATTTCAGCATTTACTATTTTTAGTTGTTTTTATGGGTCCTGAACTTCTAGAGAAGTTTTGACCCCCTAAATGGCGTTATTTTGAGCTTTGTTGTAGGCTCGTAGCCGTAGACAGGCTAAGGGTCTGCTACAAATCCTATAGTACTCATAGAGGCCTTTCTAACAAGGTATTGTATGCACGAAATAGAGATAATATGACCAAATTATGACCTCGGGAAGTTGGTTGCCCAACTAAACCCAAAGGGGACCACAAACTCTTAGCATTACATCTCTTTGGGTTAGGGTTTTGGTTGTTTAGGGTTTGATCTTGTTGTTAAATAATAAATAGGCCACTGAGCTTGATTGCAACATATTTCAAAGGCATGTAGCTGCCACATCTCTTCTCAAAGATAGGCTACCATCGCCTAAGTTAGTTTATTTCCATTCTGTTTGTAAGCATATTTCATTATTTTCATATTAATGAAATGAAGTGTTATTTCTGTTGCATCTCTATATTTATGGTTATATATGTAATTTGTTACATTCATTTTTAAGTTTGTATCAGTGGTATCAGAGGGGTCTACTCTTTCTCTGATTTTCTTTGCATGTCCCCAATGAGGTCAAGGTATAAGGAGTTAGGGCTTGAACTGGTTGAACCTTTGCAAGTCCAGCCTCACAAACCCCGATGGCCTCCCATGGCAAAAGAAAAGAAAGACAAGGGGGCAAGAGATCCTTACAAAATATTGCTGAAGGAAGGTCTCAAGCAACAGAGGAACACGATGATGGATAACTTTGCCCAGATCCTCCGATGGCTACCCACACATACACATCTTCATCCAGGAGCCACTTTGGAGGTGCCACTCCTTTTAAGGTACAAGTTAGCTTTGATATTCCCATATTTTAGGATTAGATAGATGCAGACACCATAGATAAATGGTTGCATCTATTGGAAGGATATTTTTCAGTTCATGACTTTTCCAATCAGGAAAATATTAATTTTTCACTTCTCAATGCCGCCCCTCACGTCAAGGACTAGTGGGAAACCTACTATGAACAAAAGGATGAGAGGAAATCATTACTGTTTTTAGCCACACCCACTCAGGATTCTTTTCGAGATGCCATCAAGCAACAATGTTAACCTGTCAGGAGCTATGAAGATAAATACATAAAGTGAACCACACTACGGCATGGAAGGGACCAAGATGTATCGGAGTTCACAAATGTTTTCCATACCCTCAACAAAAAGTTGGGTATCAAGGATTCTGAGTGGAATTTGGTACTCAAGTATCATGGCTATCTACACAAGTACATCCAAGATGAGATGGAGTTTTTGGACATCTCCTCGCTCAACATGGCATATCGATATGCTATCAAGATTGAGCAGAAGTTTAAATAAAAGAAGCGAGACTTTGGATCTGTGAATCTGAAGCAAGGAAAATCCACCCCCAAACAACAGAGAAAAGGCCAAATCCAAGGCAGGGCAACACAGGACAACCCGCCGAAGCTACAAGAAATGAAAAATTCCATGAAGACAAAGAAGGACACAGGAAAATGGTGTGAGTTCCATAAGAGCTCCACTCACAACATAAGTGAGTGTCGGGCCAAGTAGTCAATGGTGGCTAAGCTGAAGGCTTCCAATTCAGACACATGTTCCAACTTTGAGTCAAATCCCGACAAGGGGAATGATAAAGAGAAGCAGATCATTGATGTGGAGCCCAGTGCCACCATGACCACCACCAAGATCAAGAAGAATGATCCTGAAGATCCAGACGAGGGGGAACGCCTCTTCCACTTGCAAATGTGGGTGAAGGGTTCTTCGCCGCAATTCATTGTCGACAACGAGAACCAAAAGAACCTCATTTCAACAGAGGTCATGAAGTAGCTAGGCCTACCGATGACAGCACATCCACATCCATACACCATTGAGTGGCTTCTCTAAGGATGACATCTTCGTGTCATCCAACATTGTCACCTCCCCTACAGCATCAAGCCAAACACTAATGAGGTATTGTGTGATGTTTCTCCTCTTAAATTTTATGATGTATTATTAGGACAACCATACTTGTGGAAGTGACATGTTTTATATGAGTCTAGACCTCCCTCTATGATTATTTCTTTGGGAAATAATTTGTACAGGATACCGAATGTAGCCCCGCCTACCGCCATCTCTTTGATCACTGAAAAGAAATGTAGTAAGATCATTTCCCAGACTAGGAAATTTGTTTTCCTTATGATTCGTCCTCAGGGCAAGAAGAAGGTTATGGCCACAGCTCCCAAATAGGGCTCCTTCACATAGTAGCAGTAGATTAACAAGGTCATGGATGAGTATAGGACATTTTTCCTCACCTACAGGAGTACCTTTGCACTGTCAGGTCAAGCACTCAATTAATATGACCCCAGGCGTGACACTACCCAATGGACTGATCTATCGACACTCTGTTTTGGAAAATGAAGAGAAAAATCAGTAGATATAGGAGCTATTGCAGAAAGGGCACATCAAGCCAAGTTCATCACCATGTGGGATCCTGATTGTATTGGTATAGAAGAAGGATGGGAAATGGAAACTTAGTATTGACTACCAAGCATCGAACAAGATCACTTTTCAGAATAGGTACCCAATCCCACTAATTTATGACATTCTGGACCAGCTCAAGGGGAAAAAATATTTCAACAATATTGAATTGAAGTTCGGTTATCACCGGGTGCCTATCAGACCCTCTGATGTGTGGAAGACTGCCTTCAAATCCAAGGAGGGCCTCTACGAATGGTTGGTCATGGCTTTTGGGTTGACGAATGCCCCCACAACCTTCATGAAATTGATGGAATACATCTTGTGACCCTTCACCAATGCATTCGTGGTGGTGTATTTAGACAAAATCTTGATCTTGAGCCATAGTTGGGAAGAGAACCTCCACCATTTTTGACAGGTCCTTCAAACCCTACAGCAACACAATTTGTGTGCTAATTTAGAGAAATTCACTTTTGGCATGACCCAAGTTCAATATCTGGGGTACCTCATTGATGAGAAACATGTGCATGTGGACCCAGCTAAGATACAAGTCATTTGGGATTGGCCATCCCCAACCACTTGTTGACACTGTTGGACCCTCCAACATTCAAGGGATCACCCCTGTGTGAAGTCCCAACTAGACATCACACAGTTTGGTGTGGGAGTCCCATCCATTATGATGGCTTGGTTGCCATTGTCTTAAGGATTTTCCTCAAATCTTGCTTGTTAGCATAGGAGAGTGGTTCACTTTGTCTTCGAGAAGTGAGGTTCGTGTGCTTGATGAGCGTAAGTGTCACTTGTGTCAATGGTCCTTTCATTATGAGGGGAAGAAGGTGAATATGAGTTCCAGGTTCAAAGAGATCAATCCCAACTCA
Source organism: Pinus taeda (assembly GCA_000404065.3). Lineage (NCBI taxonomy): Eukaryota > Viridiplantae > Streptophyta > Pinopsida > Pinales > Pinaceae > Pinus > Pinus taeda. The sequence continues at coordinate 81,351 of APFE030849623.1, forward strand.
GCTAGGAACACACAACACAATAGGACATACACAAATTTCGGTGGAGCAGTTGACACAGATGCGGCAGTCACAATATACAAGGTAAGATAACACGTACAACACTCATGGATCAGTCCAAATGAGTACAATGGTTGTTACAACAAGGTTCATGTGAAAGGTCTATCTGATGTCTGGCAGAGCAGTCGACACAGACAAAACAACATTAACAACATATACAACATATTTCAATTAATATATTATGCATTACAACAAATGAAACAGTTCATATGTAGAACACAGGTTAAAGCAACATACATTACAAGTGTTAAAAGATCAGTCTTACAACAAATACAATACATGTGTGAAAATGTGTTGGGCTGTTAACAGGCTTCTGAATTAAGCAAAAGTTCCAAGACACATCATTACACCATACATCACTAACCCTGTCAGTGTGGCATTGGAGCCACTACTTACTCCTCAAAGAAAATATTACAAACTCTCTTGCCTATGTGGGAGGAGTTGAGGTGAAAATGTCTCTTCCATGTACAAATGAGGGGGTATTTATAGCCATGGGTGAAACTGACCCTTGTGGTTGTTCAACTACCCTATTGATCATTTGACTTCCACGACTTTTCAACTTACATGACTCTTTGTTCAACAAGTGGGTCTCTTGGACTTCCATGTTACATCACGTTGATTGACAACATATCCCATAGTGGAGATGTGGACGACACAACTCATGACATGACTCGACATGACTTGACATGACAGTGATGGTACATTTGTGCTGTTGTTAGAGTGCATGTCGAGTTATAGTGTTGCAGGTGATGGATGTCTTCATGGTGTATCATAGCTTCACCTCTGCATGGAAAAGTGCACAGATTCTTCGATGGTCCTTGGTTCGCTTGATGAAGCTTTTGCACATTGTTCCTTGCTTTCATGTTGGGAGGCTTGACAGGATCATCTATTCACGAAGGTGCATGTTTGTCATGTTCATCCATTTCACATGCATCATTCATTCATCAGTTGGTGAACCTATCCTTCTGAATTTGATCCCTTTGTTCATCCCATTCGTCGTCTTGCCATGTTCATTGGTGCACCTATACCTTCAATCACTCATGCTGAGACACTCATGACGAGATGACATCAAGTCCAAAACCTCCTAGTCTACCATACGACATGACCATTTTGGATGAAGGTGACCAAGAGAGGCGGCAAGGTTATGAAGTGGGATGGTGACCCCGGGCATTGTTGATGAAAACTGCGCAAAAGTCACTAAGTGATGGAGACAGGCAATCTAATTCGACAGTGACTATCTGTGAGGTCTGGCTCGGCTGGGAGGAAAAATTGTGCAAATTTTGCGAGGGATAGTTTGGGCTACAAGAATTCAAGGTAGATGCTCTGCACATTTTTTGGAATGAACAAGTAGCAGGGGCTGGATAGCCATACTTGTGCAATTTTCCAAAGGAATGGGTGGGGTTGCATGAAGGATCAGCTAGCAAAAACTGCGGAGTTTTTGGGAGGAACTGCCCAGGAGAATAGTAGTCAAAACTGCGCAATTCCCAAAGGAAAATGGCAATTGGCTGCTAGGGTCACTGGGAGGAAAAAATGTGCAATTCCTAGAGGGAACTAGCAGTTTGCTATTGAGGTCACTAGCAACCAAAACTGCACAATTCTGAGAGAGAACTAGCAGTTGGTTGCTAGGTTCATTGGCAGCCAAAAATGCGTAATTCCTAGAGGGAACTGATAGTTGGCTACTGGGGTCACTGGCAGCCAAAACTGTGAAATTCCCAGAGGGAACTAATAGTTGGCTACTCAGTCACTGGCAACGGAAACTGTGCAATTCCTGGAGGGAACTGGTAGTCTACTGCTAGAGGTTGCTGGCAAGGGAAACTGCATTGAGGCTAGGAGGCCAGCCTGCTAATAATCTCTACGCAATTTCTGAGTTGATATGGCTGATGGGTAGTAGAAGGAATGCTAATGAACACTACAAAATTTTGATTATGAATAGTTGGTCGACTTTCGGGACAACTAACTGGGAAAGCTACACAATTTTATGAGGGATACAGGGACAGTCACTTGGTGTTAGTTCAACATGTCTGCGTAATTTCCTCAGTCAGTTGAGCAAGTAAGATCAGTGGCCTCTGTGCAATTTTGAGGGGAATTAGTCCCATGGTGACTATTGGGTGTGACTGTCCTGGTGGCCAGCATGAGGGTTGATTGAATTGCTTGTGAGCATCGCATCTTGAAAACACTATCTTGGTGCTTCTACATTGTTCTGGTTGACAGTCGATCAAGTCAAAAGCGAGGTGATGGTATGACTGTCATAGGGGAGTCTGGTCATCAAAACTTTAGCGAAATAACTAAGTTTTTGAACAATCAAAAGATGCATAGGTGATCATATGAACACACACCCACATGACTCGACGAAGAAACGACCCAAACCATCCAGACACACATGTTCAACATGATCGACTGATGGTGTAAGTGACAAACGCGATACTCCTGATTGACCATTCATTGATCGATACGATTCTTGTGTGACAGTGAATGTGACTCCATGGGTGAGTGCGACAGATGCTTTCATAGCGAACACAACAAGCACATACGAAGTGAAGACTTTGAGCATAACCAAAACATGGTCGCAAGCATGATTAGACACTAGCATGCAGAAACTTGAATGAAATGAACAAACAAGACAGATGCAAGGACTCACACGAGCTCACGAAGTGAACCTGAGTGTGTGCAGTCATCAAGTGAAACTCTCAAGGGTGGCCCGGAAATTAGGTGCAGGCCAAAATTTTGGAGGGTGGTTGTAGCCGATACAACACTTGGCGACACACTGGTAGAACTCCAGCTTCTCTGTTTCAGTTCATTGCTATCATAGGGCCTCGGTATTTCGGGGAGTATTGAATTGTTGTGTGGGTTACTTTGGCTTCCCCACTTACCCCAAGGACATACATGGTTTTCCTTTTTCCAACTCAGTCAAACACAATCAATAGTTCAACTTGATCACAGTGTTTCGAATCCGGGAAAGGTAGTTTAGCTCAGGAGTTGAAAAAATTTCAAAGTATAAGTTTCTATCTCTAGTGTTGCTCCATTGCCAATAGGCCTAGACAGTACCCCTACCGAGTCACACAGGAAAACACACATTTCTCCACTTCCAGCAAGCCTGGTCAGTACCCCGGTGGAGTTGCATGCTTCACCTTTCTACGCAGGAAGCCTTTCTCTTCTTTTGCCTTTGTATTTTTCAAGAGGACTGTGCATAGGCACTTATTTATTTTTGGGGTGGAAGATGGATCTTGACTTATTGAGAGAAAAAGAGGTTGTTCCTTCAGAGAAGCATGTCAGACCTCTGACATTGGTTTTCTCATTTGGATTTCCCCTTCTCTGTTTCTACTAGTTGGATGAGCTTGAGCACACAGAGCAGAAGGCTGAGTATAGGCATGGGGCTTCCCAGTGTGGACATAGGTTCATGGTTGGACAAAAACTTCCCTTGTAGGTGGTTCATATTTTCTGTCAAGACTTCATCGGCCAAAGGTTATAACCAAGCATAGAGAAGACAGACACAAGACTAGCCAAGTGCTGCATTGTCACAAGTCTCTTCAAATTTCAGCCACATACTCTATTCAAAAGCCAGAATGTAGTAGTTGGCAGCACTTATTTCCAAAAAGAAAAATAGTAATATATCAAACAAACAAAATGAACGTGAACTAAAATAGTAAGTAGAATCAAGCAAAGTGAAAGAAAAGGCAACAAGCAAAACAAACTGAATGAAAACAACAAGCAGCAAGCAGACTATGTACATGGCACGGGCGCGGCCCGACCTACTGAAAATAATGTTTGAGATCTTGGTTGTTGGCAGGAAGGTTGTCAATCCTCCTACCCAGTGATTGCAAATGATACGTGTGTGGGCCAAGCTTCTCATAGACTAGTGCAAGTCCACCGGGCTCTGCTACCAGAATCCGGTGGCATTCTAGAAGACCTTCAAGTGATGACAACACCATTGTTCCAACTACTACGTGCAACATGGGCTCAGATGGTGGCATGAGGTAGTTGTTTTTATTTCGGGATGGGTTCAAATTTTTTAAGTCAATGCCTAAGGGATTTTCCTAGATTTCTTACATGCAGGATTTTTTGGGCATGGAATCCCCCCAAGGCATGTTTTGGGGCTCAAAGCCCAAGTTTCGACCAAATTTTGTTGTAAAGCTCTACGAATTGTTGGTGCAGGGCACAAAAGTATAATAGAGTCATAGGGTTGTCCGCCCTAGATTTGTAATGTAATGTCGGTTGGATAGGTATAAATAGAGCGAGGCTCTAAATAGATAATAGTAGAGAAGAATAACAAGTCTAAGTGATTGAGTTGCAAATTTAAAGTGTGTCTTTGGTTCGTAGAGTAGGAGAAGGCTCTACAGCTAAGTACACAGAGGCCTAGTAGTCCACAGCTGAGTGTGCAGACCCTTGCAGCTGAGTGCACAGGGCGAAGTCGAGTTTGTAACCAAGGAGGGAATTAATAAAGAGAATTTTTATCATAATTTTGTGTATTTGTTCTTGGGTTAATGCTTGTTTTATATAATTTGCAAATATATTGTTTATTTACTGCGCACACCTATATGAATGGTTTATGTTGTCAAGTATAACTTAAATCATGCAAGTAGCTTAAGATAATCAACTAACATTGGAATGCCAATAAAGTCTTGGGTAATAATTTATAAGCGCAACATTTAGCCCCTGAGTAGGGTTGTGCGTAGGTAGTACAACGGGTCATGAGGTACGGGAAAGTGCGTGAATAAAATTGCACGTAGGATCAAGCCGCAGACCACTTGAACTCATCAAACATCTCCAGGGTGCAAAAACCTAGTTCTAGCACCCTCCCATACTACCTTGGGTGAGACCTCAGTCCGTGCTCTATAGACTGTTTTCGAAAAGGCCAGTAGTACCGAGATTTTCTTGGCTAACTTAACTTTGAACCTGGTTCAAGCCCCAATAAGCCAACAAATGGTTTCGTTGTGAGACTGGATTTGCATAAGAGATGTATGATGTCGTATCATTGGAATCCGACGGAGAAAGGAATTGAAGAGTGGTTGGACAGGAAGATTCACGAGTTCGCAACGTAGGAAAACAAGAATCCACGATTATCAAAGGAAGAGTGGTTACATTACTACTTATATACAGAAATCCATTAAATTTTCTTTGCATCCTTCCCCTCTGAGTTATACAAGTAGATCGTGAAGCTAGCAGAAAGTCAAGAAGGTGTAGGCTCGACAAACCTATTGTGTGGACTCCAAAGTTGGTGTGCAGACTGGAAGCATCGGAAGATAAGATCACACACGCTGTGGATCACTGGCTCGATCAAATTATAGGGGGATTTATCACTAAGTTCACGGTAGATAGTTCAGTCAACTATAGCGAGGCAAAATGACACTTCTTAAAAGGACCACGAGATAAGTAAGTTAAATCTTTGAACACTTAGATTAAAATGCTCTTGTGTGAAAAGCGAGTTATGCGAATAAATTGATGTTTGGGGCTACTGTTATAGGATAAATTGACCTCCTAATCAACTCAGAGGATAAAGACAAGATGACTGAATCAATGACCATAGTTGCTTGCCCAGAAGCCATACTAACACTCCCTGTACACTGACAACCTGCTTTATAAAGCTTGTTACCAAGCATAAAGGAGCGTTAGTCAACCTGCTAACTCTTATTGTTAGACCAGGGGGAGTGTTAGTGAACTTAAGTGATGTTCAAGAGGTTCTACCAACGAATCTGCCCATAAATATCTAGATATTAAATCCCTATATTTATGCAAGAAAAGCAAGGAAATCAAGATATTTGGAGAAATTCTATTCCAAGAATAGAGGTAAATAGGAAAAGGCTTCTAAACAGGGTAGGTTCATGGTTTTTGCCAAATGAACTATAGGTGGAGTTTGCAGCCCTAATTTGATTGCTACATAAGCAACAAGAGGTCCATTGCAAAAGGATCAGAGCATTTAGAAGGATAGCCCATAGAGCTGTTGTGAAACCATCATATTCTTGAAGGAGCTAGATGAAAGAAGGAGAGAGAGAGAGGAAGAAGGGATAAGGAAGGTTGATACAATAGGGTTGTTGTAATCACCCTTTCATTCTGAATATAGGACTGCGGTTGTGTTCCCTACTCCAAAGTGTCGGTGATATTGTGCATTTATTTGTTCATTTTGATGCTTGTTGTGTTGAGTAGATAAGTTATACATTTATACATGTTTGTTATAGATTCTTACATTAATTGTCAAAAGTGTATGCTGTGATTGGTTTGCTTTGTTCTTTTGTGAAGGAATCATCTTGGAGCTAGTTAGGAGGAGTTCTTCTTACCGCACGGAGATCCCTAAGTGAATCTAGAAAGAACCAAAGGTGATCCTCTTTCCATACCATGTCAATATATGTCTGATAGATGAACATGTGTGTAATAGGTAGCTTTTGCAGATAACCTTACAGTTTGTCGGAGGTCCTAGCAAGACTTTCAAGGGTAGTTTTCATCACGTGCATTTTACCCGATAGCAGAATTGGCGATTCCGTTGGGGACTATACATTTAGTTCCCGGTTGCCTGGACTCCTCTCAGATCTTCTCTTTCTTCTATGAGCTTCCCATTTCTTCAAATCATTTTCTGATCCACCATCTACCTTGTTGCAGCGTGCAAAGTTATATTCTCCTCAGAAATTGTTCCCAAAAGCCCTCTTTTTGAGTTATTTCCCTCACTAACACAAGTTTCTGGTCTACAAAGAGCTTTATAAAGCTCTTTGACTGTGCACAGGGAGCGTTAGTGGCCAAACTAAAGCTCTGTTTACACATAGACAGAGTGTTAGTGACCAATTTCCATGTTTTTCAAGAGATTTGTGGACCAAAAGGGGGGGAAACTTGTCTCAGGGGCTAAATTAAGATCTGCAACAGTATCATGCTAACAAATTTGGTGTCTTAAAATTTATTTTTTAAGAAAATTTTTTAGTTTTTCTCTCATAAAAGTCATTTTTGTTGAAAGAAAAGTTGATAAACTGTATATATCCTTCTTTCAAAATAGTTGTAGGCTACTTTATTTTGGTTCAATAGTTGTTAAGGAATATTGAGAAAAGAAACTTTCGGTTATGCAAAGTGTTGAACGAACTTGGATGCACTGACAAATACATGAATATGTGAAGTGATACATGTGTAGAATAAGACTTGTTTTCATAAGAAATTGAAAAAAAAAAAATCAAAGCATTGTTCTGCATGGTTTATTGAGTCGAGAGTCTCATCATATTCATATGTCAACACCCCTACCGAAGACAAATAAGCAAGTACATTAAAATTTACACTAAAATCAATCAGTTAACTCTTTTTGAGCAAACTAACATTAGATAAATTAGGACCTTGGGATAAGAGTGTGAGTCAACTACCCAAGGTTGAAAATCAAACTAGTGTCGTTAATGAGTGAAAAATCCTTCTGCACTCATATTATCAGGACCACTCCACTAACAACGAAACGAAATATGAGACAACATTGGACTGTAATCAAAAGTAGCCCGTCTTATTTTACAACTCCTTTGGGCAGTCTGTGTATTGGGGTCCCTTCGGGGATTTCGGAACTGATTCGGGGACTCAGGTATCTTACCCACATAGTGTGTTGTCTACGACTATGTCCCCCCTAGTAATGTCTGTGATTTGAGGTATCTCTAGTGGCCAAAATTTCTAGGTACTTACCTAAGGTGACTGGGACGAGCTGTCCTAGTACCTCAAATGGATGGATCTACTTTGTCTTTAGTTTTTGGGAGGGTGCTCGTCTTCACGAGAGTGCTTGGCCCCTCAGTCTGAGGTTCGGGTGAAGCTCAAAAGTAACTGTAACCATACATTTGGCCATCCTTCTCTGTTACTCATTGAGAGACTGGGTTTCATCTCCAGTAATCAGTGTTTATCAGACGAGGTAATTTCCCTCTGTTTGTTGATTGACATATTTAGTGTATTTTTTCTTTTTAGATACCTGAGTGCTATCGTTTTCGAGACTTTAAAGAATATCACATTAAAATTTATCTGATAAGACTTAACAGTCACTGTGGCTACATTTAGCCCTCATCATCAATCCATATGATTGTTAGGACTTCCTCCACTCATTGTGGAGGATCAGCTGAGTTCCACTGACTTAGATTCCTCATCTTCGAGGAATCAGTCTCCTAAATCGCACACGGGATCTATCTGGACGACCGAAAATTCCAGTTTGTTGGAGGATTTCTTCCTCATTTTAACACTCCGCTTACAGATCTATCATAAGCTATCATTACTCCCGTGGTATTTGTACTTCATTCTTCAGTAGGAGGAACTCTCCCATCTATTCAGTCGACACCTCAAGGGTTGTGGAATTATAGAGACACTGTGAGTCCTCTACCACTTCCCGAGTTGACAGTCATCACAATACCAATAATGTGGAATTCCGTAATCCCGTTTGTCCTAGGTACTCCAACTCACATAACACCCTCTATAAGTGGAACTCAGCAGATGCTAGGTTCCACTCCTATGGTGCCACAAAGCATACCTTCAACTAGTGCCACATATAGTGCTCCATATAACACTCATGCGGCACTATGGGCTCGATTCCAATTTACCAACAACAAGGTCAGAAGCCAATGTATAGTTCCAACCCCCAGATTCAAATATCTAGGGTGGTTCCCAATATGCAAATGGCGGCGGGGAATGTCACAGTTCCCCCACCGTTCTCAAGCATGCATGTATAGTCGTTGATTGACATGAGTGTTCCTTGTCAGTCAAAGCCATATGGTTAGTTCTATGTCAGTTGGGAATCCACAAGGGATTCCCACCCACTCCATGGGGGCACCCTACTCACAATCTCAGATGAGTCAAGGGGGCACCGCTTATACTGGGGGCTACTTCATACCCCAGTATCAAAATCCTCATGGAAATCCACTCTACAACACAATACCGCAAAGCAACCGCTACACCACACAACCCATGTACACCATGGGGAACCAAATAATGGGAGGAGCATAGAGCTCCTCAGGTCATCCATCATCACCATGGTCCGAGTTGGGGGCACCCAACAATTTGCCTTTTTTGGCAACATTGGATATTCCCGACTTATACAAGTTGACAAACGACCCCATCTACCACAACTTACAATGGTCGTCGATCCCGCATAAAATATCGATGGACATTCCTAAGTTTGACGGAAAACAAGGGGAGGATCTGGGCACTCATGTCACCACCTACCATCTGTAGTGTGTTTCTAACTCCATGGTGGATGACAGTGTCCGGTTACGTCTTTTTCCCCACACCCTCACTGGCAATGCTGCAAAGTGGTATATTGAGTTACCATGCACGTCAATGAATACCTTTGACACTTTAGCGATGGAGTTCCTAAAGAACTTTCAGTTACCTATCTATTATGAGACAGGGATGGAGCTCCTTACTTCATTTCATCAGGATACCACCACCCACATCTCCGATCATATCCATGAATGGAGACGTAGACGGAGGTTAGTCAAAGCTCCCATCCCTAATTTTCTCTTAATAGACTGGTTCTGTAAGTTGTTGCTCCCACAAATCGCTAGAGATGTCGGTCTAGGAGGTGCAGTCACAAAGGACCAATCCATATGTCGTTCCTAGCACTTAGATTTGATTTATTCGTAGTCTAACACTCTCTACAACATTATCCCCTATGCTCCCAGCAACCCCAATCCTCCCACCACTCAACACCCTGGAGTGCACGTCGACGAGATCGTCGGTCCAACCTCCAAGGTCACTGTAAAACAACTCAGTGGTTCCATTGCCAAGCTGGCGGTGGACCCTTCTACCAAAGCGACTGCTCTTCCTGCCACTGTGATTAACTCTGTACAGTCTACATGGAAATCCAGTAGCAAGAACAAGAAGAATAAGAACAAGACCACTCCTTCTGAGGAGCAGTCATCTAAGCAGCCCAACCTGAAACAAAAGGCCGCTATGCCTACTGATACAAAAAAGGATAAAGGCACCATCTATTCATGCAAATTCTATCTTAAAGATCACGTAACCTAGCGTTGTCCGCATCTTCAAGAATGCATGGATTACCTTACCAAGAAATATTATGGTAAGGCACCTGTTGTCCTTAGAAATCCTTTTCCTAATCAACAAAAACAACATCTCAATGCCAACCAACCGTAACCCACGTCAGGGGGCAGCGATGATTCGCAACACCCTTCAGCTGGTGAAGGAAGTTCTACCATTTACACATTTGAAAAGGTAGAACTAACAACCAAAGCCAAATCTTATGAAGCTCCTGTCGCTCCAACAACAGAAACATCTGCATGTCAAAACCCATCGCTGCCCAACGATTTGCGAATCGAAAGGCCGGTTGAGGACTTTGTAATCAAACCCCCCAAGGGGGCACTTCGACGCACAAAACACAACACATCTACACGTGCCGCCCAACACTACAACATCATAGAGGATTTTGTGCAAACGCCATTGGCTATGTCGGCACTCAAAGTATTACAAACATGCCCCAGCCAAAGGAAAGATTTGCTTTCATCTATCAAGGGTATTGACCCTACGGATTCCATGCTTGCCATTTTCGACATGGACAAGTATAAACCTCCCCTTTCCCACCAGCTTGCATTTCAGGTGCATATCACTTCGAAAGGTAAAGGTATACACCGAATTGTCATCAACGAAGGTGCTTCAACCTGCATCATGTCGACTTCATGTTGTCTTGCCTTGGGTTCCCCAACCCTCTCCCCACCATCGAACTCCGTTAAAGCTTTAGATGGCCACACCTTTGTCCCAAAAGGATACTTAGCCAATTTTCCCATCACTTTGGCTAGGAAAACCGTAATGGTGGATGTATAAGTCGTGGACAAGAGACTGGATTATAATCTATTACTAGGTCGTAGTTGGACATATGCCATGATGGTCATCGTATCCACTGTCTTTCGTATCATCCCATTTCCATTGGATGGAAACGTCATTACAGTGGATCAGTTATCTTTCTACACTGCTAATTATTCACCATTAGCAAGTGGCTCCATACCCCTAGTAGGAGGTGTAACTGACAGTTTTGTCAGTATAGGTACCGGTCTGTTGAAGGCTTCCTCCTTGATGGCTTGTTTTCCTTTTACGTCGCTATAGGTTCCACAATCGGTCAACATGCTTTCATCAATTCCTCATGAATTGACCAATCCCTAGATCCTAATGGCGCCTTCAGACCTTGACACATTTAGAGACCAGAAGCCGCTGTCACCGGCTGAATCGGCCTACCAAGGCATTCAATCCACATCCACATCTCTAGTCATGTTGGTTATTGCCAACGGTACCACCAAAATTCCCATAACCGCTCCTCCTTTAGATCCATGCGATCAACTCCCATCAACGAACGAAGCCATTCACAAAATCATGAGTTTTGGAGAGAAACATTGGGAGGATTGGCATCTTTGGGGTGCAACATCTAATTTAGATATGATTCCTCTTCAAGTCATATCCTTCGACATAAACGAAATCATTTCCCCACCCTATACAGGCTTCCAAACTTTTGGGGTGGAATAAAATATGGACGACACTTCCAAGTCAATGCCCATAGATATTTCTATCATGATAGACATCGTGGAAGACAACCAGATGCGAGAAAATTTTAGTCCTGAGGAAATTGCAAGCTCCACCTACCTCCATGAGGAATTCCATGATGAATTTGTTTGGTCTCATGAGGAACTGCCTGACTTTAATCCACCGTTTGTCGTGCATGAGATCCAACTTTACGATGAGGAAAAATGGAATGGGTGGCCAATTCCTTCCCTCGAAATAGCCGTTGAACCCATGCCCAGCCCCATAGCCGAAGAAGAATGCCTACTATACCTCAAACAACTAGATAAAACTCGTCGAGATGCGATCTAGCACTTGCAACTCACAAGGAGCGGGTACAAACCCAATTTTCAAAAGAGGTTAGGTTTTGTTCTTTCCATGAGGGTGATTTCGTATCGCTATATCATCCAAAAGATAATCTCTTAGAGGCATGCATGTGACCCATTTGGCTAGGTCCCTATGTCATAACAAAATATCTCCCCTCAAGGGCATATGAACTGCAGGACTGGGACAGAATCCCACTCAAGGAGCCCACATACTGGCTCTATCTGAAAAAGTATTGTACCTAGTGTCGAGTCGAGCATGTGCTTTGTAATTTTACGTATTCATAAGTTTTTCTTACCTTTTTGGTGAGATTGGATTGTTTTGTTATTTAGTGGAGTACTTGTCTCATGCATTCTTCTCGCAATGCAAATGTCTTCATCACCCTTAGCATACGTAGGATACGTGGATGGTTCCAGTCGTCACACACAACACATTGCATCAACTACTTAGGTAATCTATACACTCGAGTCAGAACTATTTTGCTCCAAGGGAGTATTTCTTGGTACTGCCACCAACAACCTTTCTAAGTACATGTCCGTCATTTCGCTTCTCACAGAAGCGTCACCAAGGGGCATCTCCAATCTGGTGGTCCAGTTAGACTCCCAGCTAGTTGTTATGCAGTTGACAAACCATTATCACGTCCATAATCTAGCCTTGCTACGTAACTATCTAAGGGTGTGACTCTTGGAACGTCGATTTGAAATACTCACATATGAACATGTTCCTCGAGAATTAAATGCAGTTGTTGATTCATTAGCTAACTATATATTGGATTGGAATTTGTCTCATTTGTTATAGCAGTATGCATGAGAAGTAAAACACTTACTAAAGTTAAAAATTTGTCAAAAAAACATTTTAAAACACATTTACACCACCAAAATACCAAAAATATATCTATATATATATATAATAAAAATAATAAATATATAATATATAATATATATTATAATATATATATATATATATATTATAATATATATATATATATATATAATATAGATAGATAGATCGAAATCTAGTTTTTTACATCAAAATATTCCAAAACTTGAATGATTTAAGTACAAAATGACTCAAATCCCAGCTACAAACACCCATATGGCTACGCTAGAACACCTGCTAAAATGAGCCTATTGCTCCAAAAAAGCTAAAAAAGCTCTAGCTACCGTCTGAAGAGGAACCAGAAATTGCTCAGGTACATCGACGATGTGTCACTGCTTATGAGCGGGAATCTCCCTCATAGGAAGGGGGGTGACACCCATAGTCAAACCCTTTAGGTTCCTCAGAACCTCGCAGAGACTATCGACATCGCCCCCTCCAGCATGTTGTTAGCCGCCTCGTCACACATAACAAGGTTCACCTGCAGGTTGTACTGGCACCACATCTGTGTTAAGCATAAAAGTTTCATGTCAATTCTTATCTCATCATCAAAAAACATTACATATACATTCAAAAGTACAAAATACTTAAGTACTATAAAAAATTATTCTCACCTTAAGGACCCCAGTTGGTCCCGGGCGGTAGCATGTCACTGGAAAAGTCCATGTCTTCATAGGCATAGTCATCAACAATCATGATCTGGCTACAAAGCCACTAGAAGAAGTCTTTGTCAAAGAAGTGCCAGAGTGGTCCTCCTCCTGTGCAAGGATCAAGTCATGACCAGCGACCCTACCTTGGCTCCCTTGGATCAAAGGGACCTAAGCTCACCTGTGGGTGTATGACAGGTACCCTCTCAAGGAAAAATGAGACTATGATAGTACCGTACCGAAAACTGTGTTGGGTACGGGTCTTGCATGCTGTCAATTCCGCCTTCAACTGGCGAAGCACCGCTTCACTTCAATTGAACATCTGGCGCTGGACACACTCAATTGCAAGCAACAGTTGGGCCTTTGTCACTATGTGGGGACTTTTTGACCCCGCCAATCACACAATCAACCATAAAACTACCCTCATAGTCCGAGATCAAATCCTCTCTATCAGGACTCTATTGCTAACTAGTCCACTCTCGGGGATGCAGTAGATCTGTACCAACTCTGAAGTAGATCGTGGATCTGACCTACCATCGGTGAGGTTTTCTTGTGCCCCACAGCACAACAAACCAGTCACAAAGTAAATGTCATCCTAGTTAATCACGAGTTCTTGATCTCCAATCCTGAACACTTTCTCGTGTTCATCCCAGCACTGTATGATCCATCTTAGTAAATCCTCTTGTCCTTTCATCATCTCTAGCCTTGCATACTTCAACAAAACGCAATGGCGTAATGCAAGTATGCAAGTTGGATTGTTTCACATTAGCAATTCCTCATTGTCATGGGCTCGTTCTCTCCATAGCTGAGTCATTTCAACCTAAAACCTGCACAAAATAACCCTAAAAACAGTCAAAATGGGGCAAAATCACTTAGGAAATCATGCCCTAAAGCCCTAATGCCCCTCCTAGTGCTACACAAGGAGGATTAACACCCACCAGTGGCTTTTACAGAGAATTTAACACTATCTATTGGCCATTTGGAGGGCGTTACTGCACAAAAGTGGCTATGGGGCACCTCAGATCTACAAATTTCCACCCACAAAACTGTTAAAAAAGGTTCAATAAAGCATAGAGCAAGGTTTTAGCTCTAACCTGGGACTGACGACACGTCGAATGGTTGCCTAGATCTCCTTCAATGGTCTGTGGAAAATCTGCTCTTCTTTAGCTCCAGCTGGCTCTCATCAACTTCAAAATAGTGAAAATGATGCATGTGAAAGCTCAAAGCATCTCCTTACATAACTTTGAGAGACATGAGTTTTTGAAAATCATTAAAGAGGAAATAGTCCAGTCTACATGATTTTTTATCATGCATGAACCCAGATAATAGGAATTGCTGCTTTTCTACTACTTTTGATGAAAGCACTTTCAGGAATGAAAAGCAGTACTGCATGCAAGTCTTTATAGAGCACTGTTAGGGATTTTTGTTGCTCTTTAAAAAATATAAACATCCCTGAGTTTTTGTCATTGCGCTCGTTAAATCTATGCAATGATAGATAGAACATTGCTAGGGATATTTTATTGCTCTTTAAAAAATATAAACATGCCTGAGTTTTTGTCATTGCGCTCGTTAAATCTATGCAACAATAGATAGAGCATTGTTAGGCATATGCTATTTCTCTTTAAAAAAATACAAACATCCCCGAGTTTTCATCGTTAAGCTTGTTAAAATCTATCTAACCATGGCATAACACTTTTGGAGACATTTTATTTCTCTTTAAAAATATAAACATCTCTGAGTTTTTGTAGTAGATCTCCTTAAACATATATACCACAATCCGTAAAGCACTTTTAGGGATATTTTATCGTTCTTTAAACAATTTAAACATCCCCAAGTTTTTCATCATTTGCACTTGTTAAATATATGCAAATGATGCTCTGAGCACTTCTTTTTGATCTAGTTCCAGGTCATAAACTGAAAAATACCAACATAGCATTCTTTTTAGGCACTTTTTTCTCATTCTTTAAACTAAAAAAATATTGAGCTATGTCTTGCTGCTCATTAAACATGCTAAAGATGACTCGAGCATTCTTTTAGGTACTTTTTCTTGCTCGCTAAAAAATGAAAAATCCCAAGTTTTTGTTACTAAGCTCATTAAGGTGTCATGACAAAACACGAGTTTAGTCTGCCACCTCGTACTTGTAACAAAATGAGGTCGACATCTATTGGAAAAAGGCTTCTCTATATCTGGGTTTAATAGATTAAATACGGAAAAGTAACTGATCCGAGTATACTATTAAACTTTTGTCACACCCAGTTAACAACCATGACAAAGGGACCACCATGGAGTCTCTCTTTACAATCTTTTCAGACTCTCTAAAGATGAAAAGACCACCGAGTTGTCTAGTCTAGACTCTTTAAATACACAGACAAGATATAGAGTCGTTCCTTTTACGATACTTTTCAGACTCTTAAAATATTGAATTTTCCTATCTGGACTCATTAAACTGATCAGACAGGGCAAAGAGTTGTTCTTTTTGTGATCATTTTCAGACTATTTAAACATGAAAAGATCAATGAGTTTACCCATCTGGACTCATTAAAAATCAAACAGGGAAAGTGGACAATACAACTATATCCTGTATTTGAAAGCATGGTTTGGCAGCATTCATTCCCTTGAACATGGCACTCCCTCATATAAACCTTCATTTTGATAGCCTCTTAGTATGAACCCTACCAACCTATGAGTTTTTAGCCTATATACCCTGATGTAATTGCATCTTCATATCTTAAACACTCTTTAGTGTTCATGAGTCTAGTGTTGTCTAGTTAAAACCATTTTCGTGCCTTCTATTGTTCAAGGGTCCCTATTTTGTTTCCTCTATCAACCAACCCTACATATCCTTTCATCATGTCCTCCATTGTTTAGACCCAAAAGCTCAAAATATTCTTCAAAAAACAAAATCATCCTTGTTCGGTTTCGTGTCCACTGATGTAGGACACGTCATTGCCTACCTTTCGACAGGTTTCTTCCTATTGACTTCAACACTCTATCTAGGAAGATAACCCAGAAACACATTTAGTGCCTTGGTGCTTGCAAAAATTAGTGGCAGGTTATGTTGTGCTTGATCACGGGTTTTCATTATTGGCTCCTGGTTAAGCGATTCTACGAGTGTTCGACAACAAAAAATATTTCACACTCACTAGTTTGCACTATGCATCTTGAGGACCATCACCATTATCAGTGGCCTTCCTCGCATCTGTTAACAGTATCCATTATTGGTTGGTAATCAGATGATTTTGTGCATGTTCGACATCAACTCATTTGATCACATGTACCGATCTATTCTATTCGGTGAAGTAGGAATCAAGACCTTGGGTAGAGGCTTGCATCATTCAACCTTGTTTCCTCTCCCAAGCTGTGATATTGTTCTTTGGAGACAACTATTTCAGGATGATCTATTATGACACTAGATCTGCCTTGTGCGATATTGGCAGCCAGCGTTGTTATATCACCGAGGAGAAAATTACTCTGACATAGCTACTGAGCATGGGAATGCCCGACTCAGGACATGATTTTAGAAGTTTATATATATGTACTTTTGTTGTATCAGGCTTTCCTTACCGCCTGAAACTTCTCTGTCTCTCTACAAAGATTTTGACAGCGAATTACAATGTTTTCTCATAAAGTATTTCGGCCATCCTCTCTGCCTCTGATCTCATACTTTCGGGGGCATCTGTTATAGGACAAATTGACCTCCTAATCAACTTAGAGGAGAAATACAAGATGACTAAATCAATGACCATAGTTGCAGGCCCATAATCCACACTAATGCTCCCTATACAGTGACAACTTGCTTTATAAAGCTTGTTACCAAGCATAAAGGAGTGTTAGTCAACTTGCTAACTCTTGTTGTTAGAAGAGGGGGAGCATTAGTGAACTTAAGTGATGTTCAAGAGGTTCTACCAACGAATCTGCCAACAAATATCTAGATATTAAATCCATATATTTATGCAAGAAAAGCAAGGAAACTCCAAAAATCAAGATATTTGGAGAAATTCTATTCTGAGAACATAGGCAAATGGGAAAAAGCTTGTAAATAGGGCAGGTTCATGGTTTTTTCCCAAATGAACTATAGGTGGATTTTGGTAGCCCTAATTCGATTGCTACATAAGCAACAAGAGGGCCATTACAAAAGGGTCAGAGCATTTAGAAGGATAGCCCATAGAGCTATTGTGAAACTGTCATATTCTTGAAGGAGCTAGTTAAAAGAAGGAGAGAGAAAGAGGAAGAAGGGATAAGGAAGGTTGATACAACAGGGTTGTCGTAATCACCCTTTCATTTTGAATATAGGACTGCGGTTGTGTTCCCTACTCCAAAGTGTCGGTGATATTGTGCATTTATTTGTTCATTCTGATGCTTGTTGTGTTGAGTAGATAAGTTATACATTTATACATGTTTGTTACAGATTCTTACGTTAATTGTCAGAAGTGTATGCTGTGATTTGTTTGCTTTGTTATTTTGTGTAGGAATCATCTTGGAGCCTGTTAGGAGGAGTTCTTCTAACCGCACAGAGAACCCCAAGTGAATCTAGAAAGAACCAAAGGTGACCCTCTTTCCATACCATATCAATATATGTCTGATAGATGAACATGTGTGTAACAGGTAGCTTTTGCAGATAACGTTACAATCTGTCAAAGGTTCTGAGAAGACTTTCAAGGGTAGTTTTCATCCCGTGCATTTTACCCCATAGTAGCTACACGAAGTGGGAGGATCTACAAAAACAAAGGTAGCATAGAACTATAAACTAGCCCCTTGATTTCACCTCCATGATAAAGCAAGGAAGAGCTCACAAAGGTCTCGCCAAGAAGTGCGGTCAGTTTGATAAAACAGCGAATTCCGCACATACCACTTCCACCTACACCACCGCTAGTTTCACCATCTTCACCCCCCTCTTCACCCACACCACCTCTGCCACCACCACAATTCAATATGGCATGCGTGATAAAATTTCCGGTGTTCAAAGTAGTAGGGAATGAAGATCTGGACCAATTTTGGTTCATGGTAAGGGCTGTATGGGAAGTGCAGGGAGTCATGGATGATAATATAAAGAAAGCAATGTTGATCAGTCCTTTACAGGATCTCACACTAACTTCATACATTAAGCACTCCAATGACAATCCGAATGGAGGGATCACATATATCCAAGCTGCGCTAAACAAGGAATTTAGTAGACCAAAGTCATAGACACAATCAATCATCAGATTTAAGGAAATCGCGATGCTTCCAGGCGAGACCCCCTAGGAGCTAGATCAAAGACTGAAGGGTATGATTCCTAAATCCAACATCACCTTGATGGATGGGCAACATCACGCATGGTTTTTAGCATCACTAATGACAGATCTAAGGAATGCGTTGCCATAGTAGAAGCTATCCACTTAGGCCAAGGCCTTGGAGATCGCAATCAGACTGCATGAGACCCCGATACAAGATCCCAACCTAGGAGTCCAACAAATCCACGTGCAGTTGCAAAACTTGTGTCTTGAGATGGGGAGTTTGAAACAAGACAGGATAGCTTGCCCAGAAGTGCATGAGGAGGTATGGTGCATAAAGTGCAAAGGCCAGGGACATGACAAGGACCATTGTCCAGTCTTCGTGAACTACCTGGTGGGAGGAGGACCAATGCCATTAAGACTAGAGGTACAAGTAAAACTGAGCACAGTGCCTACATTATGGTGCGCGATTTGTCAGATAGGAGGGAAGCATGCTAGAGATAATTGCCAGCTATTACAAAAGTATACGTAGAGTTCCCAACAGTTGTTCTGTAATTTCTGTAGGTCAGTAGGCCACGATGAGCATACCTATAGAAGCTATGAATTGATGATGGATCGCACTCCTACCTACAGTGTTCAAACTGAAACACGAGCCCTCAATCAAAATACAGGGATGGCATGCATTGGATTTTAGGGGCGCAGACGGGGTCGAGGTGGAATGGGACTAGGAAGAGGTCGTGGACAACTAATATGTTACAATTGCGGAGGACTGGGGCATGATGCCCATGATTGTACAAATCCAATGAGACTGTTAGCACTTGGAATTCACCTAGGCTGAGATAGACAAACTCTCAAGGCTACATCAAACCATTTCACCTCGTAGCTAGCCCTACGAGGTATGAGAAGGCTCTCTCGGGTCAGATTCGGTAGATCTTTCAACATGATAAGCTGACCAATTAGGATCAAAGATATTAGGCTAGTAAATTGATAAGGGGGGTTGATTTAAAGATTTTTGGGTTTTTGGTGGCAATTGGAGGGAGTGCAATTCAGGGTGCGGGGATTGAGCACAGTTTTTGCAGGGGGATCTTTGGGGCAAGGTAGGAGTGAGCGCTGATGCCTTAATCTGAGATGGATGATCAGGGATGATAGAGAAGGAGCTAAAGAGGGCAAAAAACCATTTGAGTCCTCTCTAAACAGTAGAAAACATAAATTTTGAACAAACTAAAAAGCTGAGCATGTCAAAGCATGTATTCAAACTTTACCACTTCATCTGTCCAAATAGAAGCAAAAGAGAGATGTAGAATACATAAACAAACTTACAAGAACATGTAGAGAAAACACCATCAACACTACAATCCACAAGAATCCACAAGGATGTCTGCAAAACCCTGGCCTTCTTCCTCTTTAAATTGCAAAGATAGATGTACAATATACAATGAAACTTTCCACAAGAGTCCAACCTTCCAACCCCTCAAAATGACTAAGAAAACACATAATATAGGCAAGCTAACCTCTTCCCTTGCCTCTAGGGGTCGAGCTCATCCTTCTAGGAGCAGTTTGAACTAATTCCAAACTAAGCACTAAATAATAGGCATCTCAACAACTTGCCTCTATTACTTAGCTAACTAATTCATGCATTAATTATTCACTTTTTACATCAAGGAAGCTTCTAGAAGAGTAAAGAGAAGTAAAATCTATCAAAGTGGCATGAAAATATTACATTTATCCATCATCTACAAGTAAAAATAATCAACCATAGTCAAAACAGTGTTTTTTGACCAAAAAAATCAATTCTGGCAAAGTTAGCTCTCATATCCGCGCCCCCTGGCTCTCATGTCCGCGCACCTTTGCAGCAACTTTTGAGTGGGTTCCACTGGTTCAAATCAAGTGAAAGATGGCTCATTGGAAAGCTTGGCCTGTCTACTTTCCATCCCAAGTGGAATTTCTGAATTTAGAGTTGTTTTGCCCCCTCAAAAACCATTTCTCCCAAGGTCACTTTC
>APFE030849623.1:106772-133571 GCA_000404065.3 Pinus taeda
AAAACCATGACACCTATGCAAAAAGTGAAAGAGGTTTTTCTTCTTTGGCATGTTGTGGACAAAAACCTCTCTCAGTTTTCCAAAATTCATCTTTAACTGCTCTAAAACATCATTTGAGTGAAATTTGCCCTGATGTGTGAAACAAGGAATTTGGTCGAAATGAAGCGAAATGAAGGGGATAGCGGGCTTCTAAATTCTTGGGGAAATTTTTGGGAGTGGGGAGGGATGTTAGGAAGCAGGGGAAAGTGGAATCTCAGAGATTGAGTGAGGGGAAGGGGTCCAAAAGGGCAAATCACAGGCCAAACCTAGAAAATTGGCAGGTTGTAGCTAGAAACTAGGGTTTGTGCAAAAATGAGGAATTTGGGGAATATGAGTGTTGGGAAGTGTATGATATGGTACTTTAAGGATAGGGGAAGGTGTATGAACATAAGGAAACAAGTTTTGCCATTGATTTGACCATATAAGAGAAATTGGCTTCAAAACCCTAGGAGAGGGAAATGAACTTGCCAAGGCACAACTGAAGCATGAACAAGATGTAAAATGACCCTATGGAACTTGAAATGATGATGAAAAACCTATGAATGATGATAGACTCAGCTAAATGATGACATATATTGACATTTGGGCAACTTTAGAAGGAGTGAAAGCAAACCCTAGACCTAATGCCTAGTGACCAAATTTTGCTTGAAGACTCACTGAAATGACAAAATTTGACCTTGACACTTCAAAATAACTATGTAAGAGCACATTTGATCACTGGAGGAAGGCTGTAAAGACTGACACTAACAGAGACCATCATTCTTATATTGTACCTAGTTTGATCATGAGATAGAGGAAGGTCCCACGCTGATAGCGAGGTTGTGCGACAAAGGAGCACTCCAACCTCCCTTGACTCAGAACCTACAAATGATGAGATATGAGTTGCGCGAGGTAGACCCGAATGTAAATATCATGCTCTGAATTGGTATCATGATAGGAGATGACAAAGGCAAGTAGCCCAAAGAGAGTGCCTGGGTTCACAAGGCTCCAATAAAGGAACCAAAATTTTATTTGGAGTGCGCTAAGGAGACATTCATGGAAGCTAAGAAGAGCTTCGCAGAGGCCTCCACTTCAGATAGTAAATACAAACTAGAACTAGAAATGGACCCATCAATACTCACTACCTTTTTGGAGACATTCATGAAGCTACTACACGATAGCAAAGCCATGAAGGGACTGCAAGAACTCATCACTAGATGTGCTGGAACCATGCTAGGGGAACCACGTATAGTCTGAAAGCTCAGGAAGCACACAACGCGAACAGGAAGAGAGATGAGATTGACCGCGCAGATCGGGGAATATGAAATGGATCAAGTGATTTTGGATCTAGGATCGGGCGTGAACATCCTACCAAAGCATACACGGGAGTGCATGGGCAGGCATGTGCTGCAATTGTCTCATATTCAATTGTGAATGGCAAACCAGCAAAAGATCCTACCTATGGAAGATTGCAGGGAATAATAGTAGATATCGAAGGTGTGAGCACGCTTGCAGATTTCAAAGTAATAAAGATTTTTTATGACAATAATCCCTATCCTATGCTACTGGGAATATATTGGGCCACTAACATGAATGGAGTGACAAATCTAAAGAAGCACAAGATGATTTTTGAGAAAAAGTCATTGCGCGTAGTGGTACTTTTAGACCCTGTGGAAGGATCGCACTACATGGAGCTAGTACACGACTACAACAGCAACGACGATCTAGACTGTATCTACAATATAACCATGCAGGAGCTAGACTGGGTAAATCCAACAACGGATGGCAGATTCTTGTGGGAGCGCAAAAGCTCCTGCACCTTAGATTCAAACGAGAAAAAAGAATTATGGTAGAACCAGTTACACGAGGTAACCACACTCAACTGAAACATGATGATAAAGTCACTGCACTATGTGGAAACAGAGGTAAGAGATCTACCTATGTATGATGGGTTGATAGAGGTGGATGATTTCCTGAACAAATTTGAAAGAAAAGTGTCGGAACAACAATGTTTCGATGCTCTGAAATGGGTACTGCACACGACGCCTACAATATGGTGGGGTACACATCAAAGAAGTTTTGAAGATGGGCACAAATGCAGAAGGATGATGTGCATACGGTTTGGGACGCCTTAGATGTGGCTAACATAAAAGTATGACGGATGAGATGATCCACATGCACACCTCGTGAAATGGACCAAGGTCTAAAAGGAAGAGCCACAACTTGAGTGGGTGCACATGTTTTGTCATACCCTGGATATCATACCCATGAGTTAGTATACTGAGACAAAGCTCCGCCATGGCATGAGCTAATGGGATATCTCACGCGAAGGATTCCTGTTAACCTTCACGTTTGAGGATCATTGGTGGGATATTGTTGATGATGCACTACAAGGAGTAAAAGTAGCTATCTTCAAAATACCCCAGGATCCAATGGAAGTGCTTCAACCGGAATGGGCGACCCAGCTGAGTTGCGCACTAGAATGTTACAATGTAAATATTGAGGAGGATGATGAGGATCCACAAAAAATCAACATTCCAGAAATTGAAGAATATCATGAGGTTCAAGGACCATTGATTGAAGATCCTGACATCATCGCGCCACTAAAAACAAAGCAAGTAAACATTGGGACAGAGGCTAAACCGAAGTATACAACGCTCAGTGACTATTGGGATGATGCCATGGTGGATAAGGTCACTGAGCTACTCCGCGAGTACCAAGACTTATTCCTGACCAAGGTTATAGACTTAAAGGGGATCATTGGCGATTTAGGGATCCTGAAGATCAACCTAAAGCCTGACGTGAAGCCCATTAAGAAAAGGCCTTACCACTTGAAGCTAAAGTACTAGGAAAAGGTCTGTGTAGAACTAAACAGAATTCTCGCAGCCAAATTTATTGAGCCAGTGGAAGAATCCGACTGGGTGAGCCCTATGGTAGTGTAGGAGAAAAAGTAGAAGGGCGAGATAAGAATATGCGTGGACCTCAAGAAGTTGAATGATGCCTATGTACACGACCCATTACCGACCCCATTCATATATGAAGTATTAGAAATTGTCAGCTGGCAAGAAGCATATTCTTTGACCGATGGGTTCTCAGGGTATCACCAGATCAAAATTGCACTGAAAGACAAGATCAAGACCACCTTCACCACTGAATGGGACTACTTTCAATACACCATCATGCCATTTGGGTTAAAAAATGTGCCAGCCATCTTCTTGTGCATAGTTGTTGCCACCTTCAAAGAATATATCCACAAATTCCTGGAGGTCTATCTAGACGATTGGACTATCTTTGGATTGATTAAGCACCACGTAGGAAGCTTACGTTTGATGTTGGATACTTACCGACAACACCAAATTGCGCTAAACCTTAAGAAGTGCACAATCCTCGTTCCCTTTGGGAACCTAATGGGACATGTGGTCTACAGATAGGGACTAATGGTAGACCCTACGAAGATTGCAGTAATTTTGAATTTGGAAGCACCGTGAAGTGTTAAACAGTTGCATGCTACCTTGGGACACACAAGGTACTATGGGAAGTTCATCAAAAGCTATGCCCAAATCACCATGCTGATGGAGAAACTATTGAAAAAGGATGTCACATTTTGCTAGAATGACGATTGCATGAAGAGCTTGGATGTCCTAAAGGGGAAATTGGCCTCTGCTCCAATCCTGGTCTTCCCAAAATGGGATGTGGAGTTTCATGTCCATGTTCATGCGTGATGTATCGCGTTGGGAGCAGTGCTCACAAAAGAGGGTGGAGAGGGCTTGGATCACCCTATTGCATTTGCAAGTCATTGGTTGTCTAAAGCTGAAAAGAACTATTCCACAATTGAGTACAAGGGATTGTCTATGGTGTACACACTCCAAAAATACCATAACTATATGCTAGGAGGACATTTCAAGATGTATACATACCATTCCATGCTAAAGTACTTGGTAAATAAGCCTGTGTTTGGGGGGCGCATATTTAGGTGGCTCTTATTGTTCCAAGAATATGACTTTGAGGTCGTGGTAAAACCTGGATGCTTGAACGCAAGACCGGATCACTTCTCACATACTAAGACGGGTGAGGAACCTACTAGTTTGAAGGAAGGATTACCTGACTCACAACTCTGTTGTGCGCGTCGCAGATAGAAACTTTGAAGATATAATCCACTTTCTAACAACAAGGATTACGCCAAAGAAATACTCCATCCAACAGAAGAAGGAATTGGTGGTGCGCATGGTGGATTTTTCTGTCATCGCATGGCACCTATACAAAGTGGGAAATGATGAGATATTTCAGATGGAGGTGTAGTCCGGCTAGTCAAACTAAATGGAGAGCCTTTCTCAGGCAAAGTGAATGGCAGCAGCTTGAAGCCCTACACAGGTGGCCTGGCTATCTAACTAACCAGCAAAAGCACAATCTTCACGCTCCAAGGATCCGTACAAAGGCGTGCGACTATAAACAAATGCAAGGGATACCGACATAGATGTAGAGAAGCAGTTCGGACATAGAGGTCTCGGAATAGAGTATGCAGCAGATCCAGCAAGCAGCAGCTCAGTGCGTTGCTGACCTTCGCGCGGTTCGACAACAATTGGAGGGACTCTGCACAAAGATTAGTGCATCAACAGAGTGACTCGAGGGCGAGTCACGATGTTTTTGTTGGGGAACTGTTGGGCATGGAATCTCCCCAAGGCATGTTTTGGGGCTCAAAGCCCAAGTTTTGACCAAATTTTGTTGTAAAGCTCCGCAAATTGTGGGTGCGGGGCATGAAAGTATAATAGAGTCACAGGGTTGTCCACCCTAGTTTTGTAATGTATTTTCGGCTAGATAGACCTACCCATGGTCTGCAGACCATGGGATTATATAAATAGAGTGAGGCTCTAAATAGATAATAGTAAAGAAGAATAACAAGTCTAAGTGATTGAGTCACAACTGTAAAGTGTGTCTTTGGGTCGTAGAGTAGGAGAAGGCTCTGCAGCTGAGTCTAGAGAGGCCTAGTAGTCCACATCTGAGTGCACGGACCCTTGCAGCTGAGTGTGCAGGGTGGAGTCAAGTCTCTAACCAAGGAGGGAATTAATAAAGAGAAGTTTTATTATAATTTTGTGTATCTATTCTTGGATTAATGCATGTTTGATATAATTTTCAAATATACTATTTATTTACTGCGTGCACCTATATGAATGGTTTATGTTGTTAAGTATAACTTAAAGCATGCAAGTAGGCTATCAACTAAAATTGGAAAACCAGTAAAGTCTTGGGTAATAACATAGAAGCACAACGTTTAGCCCCTGAGTAGGGATGCGTGTATGCAGTACATCGGGCCGCAAGGTACGAGAAAGTGCACGAAGCAACCTTCACACAGGATCAAACTGTGGAGCACTTGGACTCATCAAACATCTCCAGGGTGCAGAAACCTAGTTCTAGCACCCTCCCATACTACTTCGGGTGAGACCTCAATCTGCGCTCCGCAGACTGTTGCCGAAAGGGCTAGCAGTACCGAGATTTTCTTGGCTAACTTAAATCTAAACCTAGGTCAGGCCCCAATAAGCCAACAGGATTCAAATTAGAAAACCAAGTATGATGACAAACTTTGCAAGTAATCCGATCATCCAAAATGTTAGTCAATTTTTTCCATATAAGGAGTGCAAACAACATGTATGTGTTACTTGGTCTTCGCCACAAGAGCTTCTCTCCTCCTTTACCTAGAATGTTGAGTTGGATTGCTTGCATGTAGTGTGTACTCAAGTCATCATCTGCCTGTGTAGACCCATCCTGGTACTGTTTGGTTAAGCAATCGAAGTTTTGTCATTGCGATGGTGTCTATCTTGTATCGAGACTAGCTATCTTCAGATCATGATAGGTTCCCAGGTTGCTCCATTCATTCATAGTGTTGGTCCTTTGTGCTTCATGCGCAGCATCATTGTTTGTGCCTTCGAACTTCACACTACTTGAAATCATGCATTTGCTATTGTTTTTGATGACTGAGGAACACTCAGTCCTTGAGCCATCATGTGTTTCTGATTCGTCAAGACTCATGGCCCACAGCTCGTATATACACGAACCATTTGGCGTGCTAGTACTATTGTTGCTACTACTACTACTATTGGAGAAATAAACTATACAAGTTTCATTACCATCAGTTTGGCAAGGAAGGAATCCCAACTGCGTTTCTAATGAGGTTGGAGTTGGTTGTGTAGGATAACACTCCAATGTCTTTTCCAGGAGGCAATTGCCAAAATTGAGTTCTGCGAAGGCCAACGGTTCGTTCTCGTCATTAAGGGAAGTGGAATTATGCTTCATGTACCTCTTAGAATCTAGCCAGATTTGGTTGCATTTGCCCTTGTATGGAAGCCACATGTGAGACCAATCTGTAGAAAAATATCTATCTAGCTTGTTGGACCAATCTCTACTAAGTAGTAGACTGTATGCTTCCGGGATGTCTACTGTGTTGATGCATTGGTGGAATCGACCAACATGAGATAGTAGGATGATCACATCTCATAGTTCACTAATGGCTCGTACCAATGCTCAATCAAGTTGGATGATTCGTGTAGACGTTTTGCTCCATTGTGCATTGATCCTTTTCATAATGGAGTGCAGCATGGCATTGACTACCACACCGGAATCAACCAGACAATTGTGAACATTGCAGTTGAAAATTTGAAAATATAGCGGGAATGGGGGGCAACCTGAGTGTGCTTCTTCCATCTGGACTATATTGAGCACAGTCGAAAATGATTCGGGAGGTGTGCTTTCTCCCTTGTTGGTATAGGTTGTGCTTCCTATCACTGTCTGTCCTAGTGCACGCAGCAGGATATCTCACTGACTTTGGATCTTAGCCAACTTGAGCAAACTGATGTTTTCTCAAGTTTTCTTCATGTCATCAACAATTTTGTAGTCCAGAGGTGGTATACTTACCGAGGTATTCTGGGTAGAATAGATGTTCGTGTTGTCCAGTAGAGTGTTTTGTAGTTTGCTTCTCATGGAAGTACTCTTGCCCACCATTGTCTTCCCAGAATTTCTTGTGTTTTCTGCTTTGGGGCGGCCGGGGGATCAACCTTCCTTATCAGCAGTCTAATATTCTCTTGCATTTCCCCAATTGTAGGGGGAGCCCCTTTACTCCTAATATTGTAATGGTCATTTTGTCTTGGGGGATGCTTCTCGATGTTTGTCTTCGGCACTGCCTGCGAGAACTGATATGTGTTCACCACATGCCCAGAACTTGATGCTTCAATAGGTGAAATACCTTTGTCATAATATTTGTCATCTGGCTACTTCTTCATACCGCTCTCTACATCGAGTGTATGACTATATACCGAGATTAACACTCGCTTCTAGTTCGAACTGAAGTTCTCGGGGTGATATTCTTCGTGGAATGAACAAAACTTGGGATCTACACATTTTCTTAAGTGGACTAGTTGCTTCTAGATGAGTTGCTTCCCTATCTCTATCTAGGCAGATAGCTCCTTGCAAATGTGTTTGTTTTCCGTTGTTTAAGCTTGGACACTTCAATTGTTAAGTTCTTGACAAGGTGAGTGAGGGTTTCAATATCATTTTCTTCCTTGTCTCTACCTTTGCTCTCCATCGCTTGGGACTTCCTGCTCTTCTCTTTCGAATCCTTTTTTGGTTCATCATCCTTGATGAGTCCAATCATGTGCAGGTCTTTTTCGACAACAATAGCCTCTTCGCAATTTTCCAAGAGTGTTGGTTTCAAAGCTCGTTTGATGAACTGCACAATGCTGGTCGGAAATGCGGACATGTAGTAATCAACAGTGACGGAGTCAGGAGGTTTCATGTACACTGCAAATTTTTTCAATATGCATGCAAACCTTTGGTTGAAATATTTTACCTTTTCTTTCCCTTCCATCTTCAGGCTACCCAATTATTTAAGTAACATAGCTGGGGTCTTGTCATCAATAAAAATTTCAAGGAACATGCATTTGAATGCACCCTAGTTCTGTATGGAGTGTGGTGGAAGGTTGTGATACCACATAGCTTCATGACCGTCCAAGGTACATGGGAACAATCTACAAGCTACGTCATTATGTTGTACCTCAAGGGTCTGTAGATGCAGGTAGAAGTTGTCCAAATGATCTTTTGCCTTCACTATGCTGTGAGGGTTGAACTTGATGTTCATTCTCTCCGTTCACTTCAGCATCTTGTACAGAATAGCCAGGAGAGCCAATGTTCCCTGAGTCATCCATTCAAGATTTAGGTCAACCATCTCTTCTTCTTCTTCACCTTCTTCCTCTCTTTTAGAATCTGATGGTTCTAGCTCTAAGTCTATTGGTTCATCTCCACCTCCACCTCCTCCATTGCCTTCCTGTCTACCTCCTATACCGAAGTCTGATCCCAAGATCACAAGAATGTCTTGTTCACCTTGCTAGAAGACCGAAGGTTCCACTCCATCTTCAATAGCTTCTGCTAAAATTTCAAGCATGGCAAGGACTACTTCTTCCACTGATGAGACAACAACTCCTATGGGAGTGGATTTTGGCTTCCTAGATGTGTGGGGAAGATGGTGTACACCTGGGATCAATTCGACTTCTTTTGTGAACTTGTGAGTGACAGGAAAAATGAAGCAAAGGTGTTGATATGAAATCTTGTGTTCAATTCTGGGAGGTGAGGAGTAACCAACTACAGAGTCATGTGAGAGGGAGTGTGAGTTACTGCCTTAGCCAGATGATTGATGAGTGATTGTGAGGGGAATTTCATCCATGTACAACTGACATTTCGAACCAGCAGTGATGGTTCATCATCACATATTTTAGTAAATAGATGCCAGAGATGAAGAGCCAACAATACCCTAGAAAATTGTAAAATTAACAATAGATTTAATTTTTAAATTAAAATTTTAGTGGGGGATTTTAAAGTTTAACATTATATTAATTTATATTAATTAAATATATGTTAAATGATAAATGGATATATGTTTAAACAATCTATTATTAATCAAAGAGTTAATAGAGTACATATTAGATTGAATTAGTTAAAATAAAAAATAAAGTAAAAATAAAAAGAATATAATGTGATGATGTATTAGAAATTAGAAAAAATAAGAATATGTTGATTCTAATGATTAAATGAGATAATGAATTAATATGTTGAGATAAATGAATCTAAGAAGGGATTTATGTAATTAATGATGAATGATATTAAATTTTATAAAGTTTTTTATATTAAATTATGATTAAGAAATATAGGTGAATACTAATATGTGAGTTGATGTTGATTGTTAGATAATAATGGGAATTCATGGATTAAGTGATTAGTTGAACTAGGGACATGATATTAAATATAAGGTTAATTATTATTATAAGGTAATAAATATAGAGATTGATAAAATTTTGAAGACATGAATCACTATGGGAGGAGGAGAGAATTTAGGGAGATATTAGAGTGGATGTTAAATTGGGAATCCAATTCTCACTTATGGTCCATCTGTCGTCTCTATTAATTTTATTAGGGTGCTTGCTAATTTCTATGGCTTCTCTAAATTTCCTAAGGAGATAGTGACCACTTCTAGCTAAGATACGGGTATTGATGCTTGGTTTTATCAGAATGTTCTGCTAAAGCTAATGTTTTGGATCTATTATATTTAATGTCAACAGAGTGTTCCTGGATTCTAGTGTTGAAATATATGATAGTTTCACCTACATAGGGTTTTTCCAGACGAGCAAGGAATTAAATAGGCACCCTTATGACACTTGGGATCAATTGGATATTTTACCGGATTGAGGAAACTTCGGATGGTGTTTAAAGGTTTGAAGGTGGTTAAAATATTATTCTTTTTTAAGATGTAGGAGATTTTATCAGTGGTCCCTAAATTGTAAGTGAGGTTAACTTTTCCCACAATATTATCAAAAAATTTATTACTATTATGTCTAGTGTTTTCTTTCTTTATGGCTGTAATGGCTTGACATTTGTTCTACCCATTTTTTAAGAATACCTTTATAAGATGTTATTTTTCCTTTTCTAAGTGTTCCTTGTCAGAGATTATCATAGCCTTAGTGGCTAAGGTGTTAAGGACAACAAGTTTTCAAGTGGGATGATGATGAGATGAGGCATGAAAATATTGTTTGGTATGAGTCTTCTCTCCCTAAACTCTCTCGAAATTAGTAAACACCCTAATAACCTTAATAGGGATGGTGGATGGACCATAATTGAGAACTAGATTCCCACTTTAACATCCACTCTAATCTCTCCCTAAACTCTCTCGATATCAGCAAGCACACTAATAACCTTAATAGAGACAATGGATGGACCATAACTGAGAACTAGATTCCCACTTTAACATCCACTATATCTCTCCCTAAACTCTCTCGAAATCAGCAAGCACATTGATAACCTTAATAGAGATGATAGATGGACCATAAGTGAGAACTAGATTCCCACTTTAACATCCACTCTAATCTCTCCCTAAACTCTCTTGAAATTAGCAAGCACCATAATAACCTTAATAGAGATGACGGATGGACCATAAGTGAGAAATAGATACCCACTTTAACATCCACTCTAATCTCTCCCTAAACACTCTCGAAATTAGCAAGCACCCTAATAACCTTAATAGAGACAACAGATGGACCATAAGTGAGAATTGGATTCCCACTTTGACATCCACTCTAATCTCTCCCTAAACTCTCTCGAAATCAAGCACCCTACTAACCTTAATAGAGACGACGGATCGACCATAAGTGAGAACTGGATTCCCACTTTAACATCCACTCTAATCTCTCCCTAAACTCTCTCAAAATCAGCAAGCACCCTAATAACTGGAATAGAGATGATGGATGGACCATAAGTGAGAACTGGATTCCCACTTTAACACCCACTCTAATCTCTCCCTAAACTCTCTTGAAATCAGCAAGCACCCTAATAACCTTAATAGAGACAACGGATGGACCATAAGTGAGAACTGGATTCCCACTTTAACATCCACTCTAATCTCTCCCTAAACTCTCTCGAAATCATCAAGCACCCTAATAACCTTAATAGAGACGATGGATGGACCATAAATGAGAACTAGATTCACACTTTAACATCCACTCTAATATCTCCGTAAACTCTCTCGAAATCAACAAGCATGCTAATAACTTTAATTGAGATGACGGATGGACCATAAGTGAGAACTAGATTCCCACTTTAACATCCACTCTAATCTCTCCCTAAACTCTCTCGAAATCAGTAAGCATCCTAATAACCTTAATAGAGATGATGGATGGAGCATTACTGAGAACTAGATTACCACTTTAAGATCCACTCTAATCTCTCCCTAAACTCTCTCGAAATCAATAAGCACCTTAATAACCTTAATAGAGACGATGGATGGACCATAAGTGAGAATTTTATTCCCACTTTAACATCCCCTCTAATCTCTCCCTAAACTCTCTTGAAATCAGCAAGCACACTAATAACCTTAATAGGGACAATAGATGGACCATAAGTGAGAATTGGATTCCAACTTTAACAGCCACTCTAATCTCTCCCTAAAATCTCTCAAAATCAGCAAGCAGCCTAATAACCTTAATAGAGACAATGGATGGACCATAAGTGAGAACTAGATTCCCACTTTAACATCCACTCTAATCTCTCTCTAAACTCTCTTGAAATCAGAAAGCACCCTAATAACCTTAATAGAGATGATGGAAGGACAATAACTAAGAACCGGATTCCCACTTTAACATCCACTCTAATCTCTCCCTAAACTCTCTCGAAATCAACAAGCACCCTAATAACCTTAATAGAGACGACAGATGGACCATAAGAGAGAATTGGATTCCACTTTAACATCCACTCGAATATCTCCCTAAACTCTATCGAAATCAGAAATCATTATAATAACCTTAATAGAGACAATGGATGGACCATAAGTGAGAACTAGATTCCCACTTTAACATCCACTCTAATCTCTCCCTAAACTCTCTCGAAATTAGCAAGCACCCTAGTAACCTTAATAGAGATGAAAGATGGACCAAAAGTGAGAACTGGATTCTCTCTTTAACATCCACTCTAGTCTCTCCCTAAACTCTCTCGAAATCAGCAAGCACCCTATTAACATAAATAGAGACAACGAATGGACCATAAGTGAGAACTGGATTCCCACTTTAACATCCACTCTAATCTCCCTCTAAACTCTCTCGAAATCAACAAGCACCCTAATAACCTTAATAGAGACGATGGATGGACCATAAGTGAGTACTAGATTCCCACTTTAACATCCACTCTAATCTCTCCCTAAACTCTCTCGAAATCAGCAAACACCCTAATAACCTTAATAGAGATGACAGATGGATCATAAGTGAGAATTGGATTCCCACTTTAACATCCACTCTAATCTCTCCCTAAACTCTCTCGAAATCAACAAGCACCCTAATAACCTTAATAGAGATGATGGATGGACCATTAGTGAGAACTAGATTCCCACTTTAACATCCACTCTAATCTCTCCCTAAACTCTCTCAAAATAATCAAGCACCCTAATAACCTTAATAGAGACGACGGATGGACCATCAGTGAGAACTGGATTCCCACTTTAACATCCGCTCTAATCTCTCCCTAAACTCTCTCAAAATCAGTAAGCACCCTAATAGCCTTAATCGAGACAATAGATGGACCATAAGTAAGAATTGGATTCCCACTTTAACA
Source organism: Pinus taeda (assembly GCA_000404065.3). Taxonomy (NCBI): domain Eukaryota; kingdom Viridiplantae; phylum Streptophyta; class Pinopsida; order Pinales; family Pinaceae; genus Pinus; species Pinus taeda. The sequence goes on from APFE030849623.1 coordinate 119,424, forward strand.
TCTACTCTAATCTCTCCCTAAACTCTCGTGAAATTAGCAAGCACCCTAATAACCTTAATAGAGACGATGGAAGGACCATAAGGGAGAACTGGATTCCCACTTTAACATCCACTCTAATCTCTCCCTAAACTCTCTTGAAATCATCAAGCACCCTAATAACCTTAATAGAGATGACGGATGGACCATAAGTGATATCTAGATTCCCACTTTAACATCCACTCTAATCTCTCCCTAAACTCTCTCGAAATCAGAAAGCACCCTAATAACCTTAATAGAGATGATGGATTGACCATAAGTGAGATCTGGATTCCCACTTTAACATCCACTCTAATCTCTCCCTAAACTCTCTCAAAATCAGAAAGCACCCTAATAACCTTAATAGAGACAACGGATGGACTATAAGTGAGAACTGGATTCCCACTTTAACATCCACTCTAGTCTCTCCCTAAACTCTCTCAAAATTAGCAAGCACCCTCATAACCTTAACAGAGACGATGGATGAACCATATGTGACAACTAGATTCCCACTCTAAGATCCACCCTAATCTCTATGTTGGCTTAATGGGGCTTGACCCAGATTCAGAGTTAATTTAGCCAGACAAATCTTGGTACTATTGGCCCTTTCGGTAACAGTCTGCGGAGCACGAACTGTGGTCTCACTTGAAGTAGCATGGGAGGGTGCTAGAACCATATTTCCGCACCCTAGAGATGTCTGATGATTTCAAGTGGTCCACAGTTTGACCCTGTACATAGGTTGCTTCACGCAATTTCCTGTACCTTGCAACCTGGTATACTGTCTTTGCGCAGCCCCACCCAGGGGTTGATCACCATGCTTCTATGTTATTACCCAAGACCTTACTGGTATTCCAATGTTAGTTGATTATCTTAGCCTACTTGCGTGCTTTAAGTTATACTTAACAATATAAACCATTCATACGAGTGCACATAGTAATAAATAGTACATTTGCAAACTATATCAAACATGTATAAACCCAAGAATAAATACACAGAATTAGGACAAAACTTCTCTTTATTAATTCCTTCCTCGGTTATAGACTCGACTCGTCCTGTGCACTTAGCTGTAGGGGTCTGCACACTCTGCTGCGGACTACTAGGCCTCTGCGCACTCAGCTGTAGAGCCTTCTCCTACTCTACGACCCAAAGACACACTTCAACTTGTGACTCCATCACTTAGACTTTTTCCTTTCTCCTCCTCTTCTCTACTTATAGTCTCTCTTTATTTATACAATCCCATGATCTACAAACCATGGGTAGGTTTATCCATCCGACATTACATTACAAAAATAGGGCCGACAACCCTGTGACTCTATCATACTTTCGCGCCTCGTGCCCACAATTCATGGAGCTTTACAAACAAGATTCAGTCAAAACTTGGGCTTTGAACCCCAAAACATGCCTTGGGGGGATTCCATGCCCAACAGGCCCCCAACACAAACATCGTGACTTTCCCTTGAGTCACTCTATCGGCGCAGTGATTTTTGCGCGGAGTCCCTCCAACTGTTCTCAAACTGCGCGGAGGTCAGCAATGCACTAAGCTGCTATTTGTTGGATCTGCTACATACAATGTTCCAAGACCTGTGTTTCAGGAGTGCTTCTCTACATCAATCTGTGCATCCCTTACATGTGTGCGAGCTTGCCTTTGATGTCTGCCATGATGGTGAAGGCCTCGTTGATCCAAGGCTACATGCATGCTTCTAAGACTGCTTCCTTATGTCATGCCACGTCCACCTGCTCCTTTAGTGCCTTAGCCTGCTGCATCCGCGCAAGCCTCTAGGTGAGGACCACTTTCTGCACAATTCCTCGGACACTGTCATACTGCTATTGGAGTTCTCACGCCTTTGTCACTAAGCACTGGATGTTGGGGTCCTCCTGTAGAGTTTTGAAGACCTCAAGTGATTCTTCGAACATGCTGGTATAGTCCCGCACTGCACCTCTAATTTCCTCCAATCCTGCTATGATAGTGCTAGCACGTTGTTCTTTGACTTTTGGGGGGAGTGGATGGTTGTGCCTTTAACCGCAGCTCGGCGATCTAAAGATTCAGCTCTAGCTCAACCTTTGTCATTTCCTCCATGGCCTCACTGACCCCTGCTGCTAACTTGTGGATTTAGGCCTCCGCTGGTATATTTGCTGGGATGGCTAGATCTGGGACACTTTGGCAAGTGTCGTCTATCACCTGTACCAACTGTTGATTTTGCGACACCAATTCGTCGCACTGCAAGCTTAGTTGTTCCATATTTATTTTCTACTCACTGAGGACTTGGAGTGTGCAGCTCTCCCTAGCTCGTAGCTCTGCAGTTATCCCATCCTGCAACACATATAATGTCTCACGCGAGAGGGTAGCTAGATTAACACAGATACCTTTCAGTGTGCTAATTGAAGGCATGCCAACCTCATTTGATGTCACTAGTGCCACTTTCAATAGCACTATTGTGTTCGTCATCCGCACAAGCAACATCTGCTCTACTACCGTGGATCCGACTGCGAGGTTGGTTGAAAGGGTACCAACCTAAGGGAGGCACACCTATAATTCCTACAACTACACTCTGAGGGCCCCCAACACAATTTGATTCTCCTGCATGAAATCTTGGAGAGCCTCATTGGTGAAATCATGCATTGTCTTGCCGATGTCATGCAGATCACCCTCGGTTAGGGTGATTGGGTCAATGGACAATTTTGAGGCCTTGACTTTCTTCCATGACCCTACCAACTCTACTTGGTGTTGGCACTTCAGTTGTGTTGACGCAGTTCATGGGTCTACGCCTCCTTCTTCTATTTCTACTTCCTTTGCTTCTTGCTCCTGTGAAGGCGTTGTTTGTCTCTCGCCCACCTTCGCGGTTGCTTCCTATGTTGCTGCTACTACTGCGGCCTTTTCCTATGTGGCTACTTTCTGTGCCATGTCCCACACTGCTTGCACTTTTGCTGCTGCTATTTCCTTCCTTCATTTTTTGGCCAACTGTGCGATGCACAGCTTGGCCTTATCTTTCTTATTTTGCGCTGTCAACTTCTCGATTTCTGCAATGGCTGGGGCATGCCATTCCAACAGCCATGCCTCCAGGACATTGAAAATGGAATCGTTGGTGGCTGCAAAGGGTAGCTTTTTCCATTGTTTAGTCAGGTCCTTGCACACCCTGATATATATGTTATGCATGTCTGTCTTAAATTCTACAAAACTCTGCAAACTGTTGTAAACCATGGATGACAACCGCAGCTTATGGTTGATCCACATTCTGAGGCTCATTTCCATGAGCACCTAGAAGATCTTTCTACCGCGTATCCTTTTAGCGTCCTCCATGGCCCAGAACGAAGCATACCTCGCGGCCTCCGGTAAATCTCTATCAATTATGGGGAATTGACTATCCTCCGGTAATTCCCCAGCTACGAATACTATGGACAGTAACAACCATGCATAGTGGAATGTTTTTCCCTATTCTTGGGCTTTGTGGCAATTCTCTAAAAATTCCATGTAGAGGAATTCAGACCAATTAAACTGGACCCCCTCCACTTACTACTTGGCCAGTGTGACCACTGGAGTAGGTACCTCATCTACGCGGCACTTGCGCATAACTTTTCCTGCAAGGATTTGGGTTGTCACACGTACTGCTTTGTCCTTGATGTTAGAGATGGTGTAGCCCCTCTTATTCTTTTCCGGCTTGTACTTCTTCTTCATGGCCTCCGCGATGGCCAAATCATTTCCCTTCCCTTTCGATATGGTCATGGGGTCCTCTCCTTTGTATGGAAGCTGGGAGACATAATGAATCAAGTCTGTCATGATGGGGATGGGCTCCTCTAGCCATAAACACCCATCATGCACCAGGCGGAGAAGTTGCCTGATGACGAAAATGGTTATTGGGGCATGGTGGAAATGCGATACCCTGAGTAGGTTCAACAACCCGACCTTTTCCACTCAACACAACCACTTTCGCAGCTCTAATGTTGTCACCACCCCTGCGGTGTTTTGCTTCATGAGGTTTCTAATCTCAAGGTGAGGGAACTTCTCGTGGTTAGCAAGGTCCCAAAATTTGAATTTCAAGCTCAGCATGCGGCCCAAGTGCGTGCCTTCAAACATAATGCCATCTGGGAGGAGTAGGGTCTAGAGCGATCTCTTGGTCTCGTCGAGGTTCTTGGGCACTTTGGCCTTCCATTTTCATGGGGGGGACATAGGCGAGCAGTTTTGTCACAAAATGTGTAGGCTGAGTATCCACCTCCATGCCTTCATCTTCTTCTTCTAAGATGGTAAGATCCTGTTGATCTTCTTCTTCTTTGTCTGTTTCTATAGTGAAGGCTTCCCCCTTCTCCTCCATCAACAGTTTGTTGCGCAGCAGGTTTCATGGGGACATGCATATGGGAGCCATCGCTTGTTTATCCTTATTAGGTCTTGGCATGCATGGTGATTTTGGGATTTCTGCCACAATCCTAGCACCTTCTGGAATATCCTCCATAGTTAGGGCCTACGTGTCCTCCTCGGTGGTCACTTCTACTATCTCCATACCATCCTTAGTCGTTGCCATTGTATCTGTGCAACAATCTATCACTCGTGAATTCAAGGGCTTAATCAACACAGCTCACAACAATCAGGGTTCTTCTTGACTACTCAATTCATAAATGACCAAGTGTTGTTTTCTGGGCAGCCCTTTATATTTTATAGTGCTTTTGGAATTCGAATTCGACCGTTCACCCCAAATCCGATTTATTAATGCTCCCTTGGCAGCAAATTTTCCCATATTTTTCCCATAAATCGCGTCTTAAATTCCTGTTTCCCGCTCCATTTGGCATCAAGTCAAGCATCCCATCATGAATAGTGACTTCAACAGTCACTTTCTGGCCAACACGCATGGCAGCGCAACCCCCCGTGCGCGGTCGCGAACCTTGTGACTCTTTTCTTCTGCGCGTATCTCCAATATCACACAGTTCCGAGGAAGAATAGTTTATAGTCCTGTGCTCCCTTCCAACTGCTTGGAGCGCTAAGACTATCCTTCCTTTGGCTAGTCAGGTGGTCGCTCCACCCGTGAAAAGTTTCATCTGATCATTCGTCATGTTGCCTGGAGAATCTCTACCTTTTACTATTATGGTCGGCATTGCGTACCTTATTACTTGCAGCACGCTACCTTGGTCATTGTGCTTAACAATATGTTGTCCAAGCCAAGGCATTAGATTGATCAATTCATGACAATAAGCCTTAACCCTGTCATCATGATCGCACACACCCTCCCTTACCATTCTAGTCTTTTTGCCAAGAAGATATTTCTTTATTTCGTCCTCTATCTTCTTGACTTCCACGTCCATCAAAACACTTTTCTTCCTTAACCGCACCCTTTCATCTTCAAGTTTGTTGAGTCTAAGGTTTCCTTGTTGAATTTCTTCCTCAAGTCCCATGCGTTCTGTTTCTTGCGACTGTGTGATCCCTTCTTTCCGGGCTTCGCGAACCCTCGTATCTACTAGTGCTACTATGTGCAGTCTAGGCCTTGCATGCTCCATAGGGGTTACAACATTTGCTTCATACTTTAGCTTTGGAAGTGCCCACATGGTCAGGGTTTTGCACATGGTCCTACAAGCGCAGAGAATCGTTGGTACGTGCAGGTCCCAATCAGTTCGTTTCACATGGTGGACCGTGTTCAGTGCTTCGCGTATTTTGTCTAAAGCTTCTGTGTGAATATGATTCTGCATGCTTGGTCTTACCATACTTCCTGGTCCCAACCAGAGGGGTCATTTGTGCCATTATTTTTCTCTCTCCTACTTGTTGGTTGTGTTTCCTATCGTCAGGACGGTGTGCGTTCGTGCAGGTTGCGCACCATACGCCTGTACCCATCTAGAAAGGTGGGCACATGAACTGTTTCATCTGTCATACTTGGCTTCCATCCGCATTTGAGGCTTTCCAAACTACATGCACATCATCCTTCTGCATTCGTGCCAGTCTTTGAAACTTCTTTGTTACGTACCCCACCATCTTGCAGGCATAGCACACAGTACCCATTTCAGAGCATCGAAACACTACTATTCTGGTACTTCTCTTTCAAATTTGTTTAGGAAATCATCCACCTCACTCAACGAGTCATAGATAGGAAGATCTTTTACCATTTTTGCCACACAATGTAGTGTCCTTGTCATCATGTTACAATTGAGTGTGGTTACCTCGTGTAACCAATTTTGCCATCATTCTATTTCCTCATCCAAATCTAAGGTGTAGGAGCTTTTGCGCTCCCACGGTAGTCTGCCATCCGTTGTTGGATTCACCCAGTCCTGCTCCTGCATGGTTATCTTCTATATGTAGTCTAGAATGTCATTTCTATCGTAGTTGAGCATTGGCTCTGTGTAGCACAATCCTTCCGCAGGGTCTAAAGGTACCACTACGTGCAGTGACTTTTTCTTGAAAATCATCTTGTGCTTTTTTAGATTTATTACTCCATTCATGTCAATGGCCCAATCTATTCCTAGTAGTGTAGGATAGGGATTTCTATCATCAACAATCTCTATCACTTCGAAATCTGCAAGCGTGCTCGAACCTTCGATATCTACCATTATTACCTGCAATCTTCCCATAGGTAGGATCTTTTACTAGTTCACCATTCGCAATTGAATATGAGACCGTTATAGCACTAGCCTGCCCATGCACTCCCATGTCTACTTTGGCAGGACGTTCAAGTTCAATCCTAGATCCAAAATCACTTGATCCATTTCATATTCCCTGATCTGCTTGGTCAATCTCATATCTCTTCATGTTCCCGTTGTGTTCTTTCCGAGCTTCTGGACTATGCGTAGTTCTCCTAGCATGGTTCCAACACATCTAGTGAAGAGTTCTTATAGCCCCTTCATAGCTTTGCTGTCACACAGCATCTTCATGCATGTCTCAAAAAATGTAGTGAGCATTGATGGGTCCATTTCTAGTTCTAGTTTGTCTTTACTTCCTAAAATGGAGGCATCCGCAAAGCTCTTCTTCGCTTCCATGAATGTCTCCTTAGCAAGCTTTAAATCAAATTCTGGTTCCTTTGTTGGAGCCTTGCGAACCTAGGCACTATCTTCAGGCTACTTGCCTTTGTCATCTCCTGTTGTGATACCACTTCAGAGCACGATATTTACATTCAGGTCTTCCTCGCGTAGCTCACACCTCATCATTTGTAGGTTCTAAGTCGGGGGAGGTTGGAGTGCTCCTTTATCACATAACCTTACTATCAGCGTGGGAGAATCCTCTATCTCATGATCAAATTGGGTACAATATAAGCATGATGGTCTCGTCGGATTTTCACAATCGTGGGCATAATGCCCCGTTCCTCCGCAATTGTAACATATCAGTTATCCATGACCTCTTCCTGGTCCCATTCCACCTCGACCTCATCTGTGCTCTTGAAATCTAGTGCGCGCCATCCCTGCATTTTGATCAAGGGCCCGTGTTTTGGTCTGAACTCTGTAGGTAGGATTCGGATCCATCATCAGTCTATAAATTCTATAGGTACGCTCATCGTGGCCTACTGATCTACAAAAATTACAGAACATCTGCTGGGAATTCTGCGTATACTTCTGTAATAGATGGTAGTTATCTATAGCATGCTTCCCTACTATCTGACAAGTTTCACACCATAATGCAGGCGCTGTGCTCAGTCCTACTTATGCCTCTGGTCTCAATGGCATTGGTCCTCCTCCTGCCAGGTAGTTCGCGAAGACTGCACAATGGTCCTTGTCATGTCCTTGGCCTTTACACTTTACGCACCATACCTCCTCGCGCACTTCTGGGTGAGCTGTCCTGTCTTATTTCAAACTCTACATCTCAAGGCACAAGTTTTTCAACTACACATGGATTTGTTGAACTCCTAGGTTAGGATCTTGTATTGGGGTCTCGTGCAGTCTCATTGCGATCTCCAAGTCCTTGACCTTAGTAGTTAGCTTCTGCTATGACAACGCTTTCCTTAGATGTGGCATTAGTGATGCTACAAACCATGCGCAGTGTTGCCTATCCGTCAAGGTCATATTGGCTTCACGAATTGTACACTTTAGTCTCTAGTCCAGCTCCCAGGGGATCTCATCTGGAAGCATCATGATTTCCTTAAAAACCAATGATCGACTATGTCTCTGATTTTGGCCTGCTAAATTCCTTGTTTAGCGCAGCTTGGATATCCGCAATCCCTATGTTCAGATTGTCATTAGAAGGCTTAATGTACCAAGTCAGTGCGCGATCCTGCAGAGCACTGACCAGCATTGCTTTCTTTATATTGTCATCTAGGACTCCCTGCGCTTCCCATACAGCCCTTACCATGAACCAAAACTAGTCTGGATCTTCATTCCCTACTCCTTTAAACACCGACAACTTTTATCGCGCTTGCCATATTGAACTGTGGTGGTGGTGAAGGTGGTGTGGGAGAAGATGGGGGTGAAGATGGTGAAACTGGTGGTGGTGTAGGTGGGGGTGGTATGTGCAAAATTCGCTACTTTATCAAACTGATTGCACTTCTTGGTGAAACCTTCGCGAGCTCTTCCTTGCTTTCTCATGGAGTGAAATCAATGGGCTAGTTTCTAGTTCTACACTACCTTCATTTTTGTAGATCCTCCCATTTCGCGTAGCCCCAAACATCAATTTATTTGCATAACCCACTTTTCACATAGTAGCATTTCAAGTGTTCAAAGATTTAACGTACTTACTCTGCAGTCCTTTGAGGAAATGTCATTCTGCCTCGCTATAGCTTACTGAAGTATCTACCTCGAACTCAGTGATAAATCCTACTATAATTCGATCAAGCCAGTGATCCACAATGCGTGAAATCTTATCTTCTGACGCTTCCAGTCTGCGCACCAAATTTGGAGCCCACATAATAGGTTTGTCAAGCCTACACCTTCCTTGACTATCTGCTAGCTTCGTGATCCACTTGTACAACTTAGAGGGGAAGGATGCAAAGAAAATTTCATGGATTTCCGTATATAAGTAGCAATCTAACCACTCTTCCTTTGATAATCGAGGATTCTTGTTTTCCTACGCCGCGAACTCGAGAATATTTCTTTCTAACCACTCTTCAATTCCTTTCTTTGTCGAACTCCAGTGATACGACATCAGACATCTCTATGCAGATCTTGGTCCTGGCAATGGAACCATTTGTTTGCTTAGTGAGGCCTGACCCAGGTTCAGAGTTAATTTAACCAAACAAATCCCGGTACTACTGGCCCTTTTGGCAACAGTCCGTGGAGCGCGAACTGAGGTCTCACCCGAAGTAGTATGGGAGAGTGCTAGAACTAGGTTTCCACACCTTGGAGATGTCTGATGAGTTCAAGTGGTCTGCGGTTTGACCCTGTGTGCAGGTTGCTTCGTGCACTTTCTCGTACCTCACAGTGTGGTATATTGTCTTCACGCAGCCCTACCTAGGGGTTGATCACCATGCTTCTACGTTATTACACAAGACCTTATTGGTATTCCAATGTTAGTTGATTATCTTAGCCTACTTGCGTGCTTTAAGTTATACTTAACAACATAAACCATTCATAAAGGTGCCTCCATTAAATAAACAATAAATTTGAAAACTATATCAAACATGTATTAACCCAAGAACATATACAAAGAATTAGGAAAAAACTTTTCTTTATTAATTCCTTCCTAGATTACAAACTTGACTTGCCCTGTGCACTCAGTTGCAGGGGTCGACGCACTCAGCAGCAGTCTACTAGGCCTTTGCACACTCAGCTACAAGGCCTTCTTCTACTCTACGACCCAAAGACACACTTTACCTTGTGACTCAATCACTTAGACTTTTTCCTTTCTCCTCCTCTTCTCTACTTAGAGCCTCGCTCTATTTATACAATCCCATGGTCCACAGACCATGGGTAGGTCTATCCAGCTAACATTACATTACAAAACTAGGGTGGGCAACCTATGACTCTATCATACTTTCGTGCCCGTCACCCACAATTCACGGAGCTTTACAGAAATATTTGGTCAAAACATGGGCTTTGAGTCCAAAAACATGCCTTTAGGGGATTCCATTCCCAACACTCTCCCTAAACTCTCTTAAAATCAGAAAGCACCCTAATAACCTTAATAGAGACGATGGATGGACCATAAGTGACAACTAGATTCCCACTTTAACATCCACTCTAATCTATCCCCAAACTCTCTCGAAATTAGCAAGCACCCTAATAACCTTAATAGAGATGACGACTGGACCATAAGTGAGAATTGGATTCCCACTTTAAAATCCACTCTAATCTCTCCCTAAACTCTCTCAAAATCAGAAATCACCCTAATAAACTTAATAGAGACGACAGATGGACCATAAGTGAGAATTGAGTTCCCACTTTAACATCCACTCTAATCTCTTCCTAAACTCTCGAAATCAACAAACACCCTAATAACCTTAATAGAGACAATGGATGGACCATAAGTGAGAATTGGATTCCCACTTTAACATCCACTCTAATCTCTCTCTAAACTCTCTCCTCCTCCCATAGTGATTCGTAGTGAAGTCAAGAAAACCAGGTTTGAACTCAATGCATTATCTCAAAAAACTCTTGATCTTCACACATCTTTGGCTAATCTAATCAAGGTAGAAGCAATCACTAATTCCTGAGGAAATTCAAAGAAGCCATAGAAATCAGAAAGCACCCTAATAACCTTAATAAAGACGATGGATGGACCATAACTGGGAACTAGATTCCCACGTTAAAATCCACTCTAATCTCTCCCTAAACTCCCTCCTCCTCCCATAATGATTCATGTCTTCAACATTTTATCAATCTCTATATTTGCTAGTTTATAATAATAATTAACCTTATATTTAATATCATATCCCTAGTCAAACTAATCACTTAATCAGTGAATTCCCATTATTATCTAATAATCAACAACAACTCACATATTAGTATTCACCTATCTTTCTTAATCATAATTTAATACAAAAAACTTTATAAAATTTAATATCATTCATCATTGATTACATAAATCCCCTCTTAGATCCATTTATCTCAACATATTAATTTATTATCTCATTTAATCATTCGAATTAACATATTCTTCTTTTTTCTAATTTCTAATACATGATCACATTATATTCTTTTTATTTTTTATTTTAACTAATTCAATATAATATGTACTTTATTAACTCTTTGATTAATAATAGATTGTTTAAACATATATCCATTTATCATTTAAACATCTATTTAAATTAATATAAATTTACATGATGTTAAACTTTAAAATCCCCCACTAAAATTTTAATTTAATAATTAAATTTGTAATTAACTTTAAAATTTTCTAGGGTACTCTCAGCTCTTCATCTCTGGCATCTATTTATTGAAATATTTGATAGATGAGTATTTCATATATCTTTCTCATCTTGATGATGAACCATCATTTCTAGTTTGAAACGTCGATTATAACAACAAAAAAATGCGATATGAATACGGAAATTGATTTACACAATGATGAAGATCGCAGAAGCTTGAAATATGACATGTACAACTGGCGGCCCTCCTAACGCTAGAAATATTGACAATGCTAGACCCGCCAACATTCAGGGGATCACCCCAGTATGAAGTCCCAACTAGACCTCACACTTTTGGTGCAGGAATCCCATCCAGTATGATGGCCCAGTTGCCATTTTCTTAAGGATTTGCCTCAACTCTTGCTTGTCAGCACAGGAGAGTGGTTCGCTTTGTCTTCGAGAAGTGAGGTTCATGTGCCTGGTGAGTGTAAGTGTCACTTGTGTTGTTAGGTCCCTATAATACTAGTGATTATCCAATTACTATTGTAGTTATATCCCTTATTAATATTGTTGTGCCCCTATTGTCCCCATATTGTTATTACTGTGCCCCGAAGAATCCCTCTACTGTTATTTTTGTGGCTTTATATTATTGTCGGCTGGGTTATATTGTGACTCCTTAGAATCCTATATATAGAAAGGAGATTTTTTCATTTTAATCATCAAAGAATCATTCATTTATGTAATGTAAATGAGGTTGCCCCCTCGAAGAGGCTGAATTCTAAGGCGTTGATCTATCTTTTCTATCTTTTTGTGAGCTGGTTTCATAACATTTGGTATCAGAGCTTTGGATTCTAGGGTTTCGTTGCTCTAAATAGGTCATCGTGGAATTTTCGCTATAACTTTTTTTCTGCGACATTTTAGAAGCTAAAAAAAATCCCATTTGAGATGAAATTTCACTGAACCTCAGATCTAAATTTCAAAGCTTTTCGCACTATATTTGCGGAGATATGATATGAGGAAGTTGGTATTTTTGCAGACTCCTAAACTACATTCCAAACAGGTGACCTGGGGAAAATCGTCATAACTTTCTCTCTGAGCATCGGATTGAAATTTTGTAACAAGGTACAGACTCTAGCTTCTTGTATATATTTTTCAGAGCCAAAGGCTAAAACAGTGACTTGTGGCACGTCGTACAAGTTCGCTCTACTGAACTAGTCTATAATCAGGTTACTGTGGGAGATTTGGCATAACTCTTCCCTAGAGAATCCAATTTGGATCAAACCGGTGGCATTGGAAAGAGGATGCAGAGGGCTACTGCAGATCGCAATATCAAAACTAGATGATATAAAATTATAGAGATAAGTCAGATTCAATATCAAGCTCCTACAAAGTGATAAAAGGTGTGTAGTTTTTTTTAATTTTTGCATAAGCTTGGTTTGAAAAATTAGTTTGAAGGAATTCAATGGGCATAGTAAAGCATTATTATCGGTAATTGATGCCCCGAGGAAAGAAAATGCAACCACCTAGTAAGAAACCTGAAAGCTCTAGCATGACTCATGAAAAAGAGGAAGAAATGCAACATGATATATCAAAGTTACGAGACCAAGTGCAACAAGTGTCACTTGCACAAAAAGTAATAGAATCTAAGATGGATGGTTTAAATAAAGATGTGGAAGTTAAGGTGGATGGTTTAAAGAAATGCGTAGAAGCTAAGATGGATTATTTAAAGAAAGGCGTAGAAGCTAAGATGAATGTCGTGGAAGCTAATATGGACGATTTGAAGATAGATTTGAAGACAGACATGGAAGATTTGAAGACAGATTTGAAGATAGATTTGATAAAGTTTCTACAAGAAATGCTTACTAATGGTGAAACGGTAGTAAAGGAAACTCATGATGAGAACAAAAGAAATGTTAATCATGATTTCATATGCTCTAATGTTTGACTAAAGACCAACCATATTCCAAAAATCGATATGAGGAAGTTTGATGGCAAGGATCCCGCAACATGGATATTACAGATGGAGTAATTTTTCAATATCAATAATGTGCAAAACAGACGAAAGGCACATATTGCAACTTTATATTTGGAACCAAATCAGTTTGTATGATATCAATGGCTTTTCTCTCGTAAACAAATTATCACTTGGGAAATTTTTACAGAAGAATTGACAGCACATTATGAGGATACAAAAAGCAACACTTTTCTTAACCAATTGATAAGTCTCAAACAAAAGGGTTCAATACTGGAGCACATTGAGGAGTTCCAAAAATTGAACATAAGGGTAAAAAATATTCCAGAGGAGCATAGGATTGATGTGCTCATAGGGACTTTAAAGGATGATATCCAACATGATGTTCACCTTTGGGAACCTGATTCATTAGAGAAGGCATTCAGGTTAGCAAGAAAATGGAAACAATTATGCAACCAGGAAGCATACCACTCACAAACTATAAAGATGGAAGTGTTGTTTCCCCTGGTTCTTCCACAACCTATAAGGTTAACACTCAAACAATTGGAAGAAAAAAGAGCAAAAGGGCTTTGTTTATAGTTGTGATAGCAAATACACTAAAGGTCATAAGTGTGCTGAGAAGAAATTATTCTACATAGATTGTGAAGAGGAAGAAGAAAAGGAGCAAGAAAGGTCAAAAGAAGAGGATATACTCCAGGAAAAAGGCCTAGATAAAGAATAAATGAATTCAACCATATCTTGTAATGCATTGGTTGGAATTACAACTCCTCAAACCATCAAGATAGAAGGACAAATCAAGAAGAAAAAGGTAATAGTGTTGATTGATTCGGGAAGTACCCACAATTTTATTCATTGTAATATAGCAAAAGAATTGAATTGCTTCCTATATCTAGCACCAGAGTGTCAAGTGATGGTTGCAAATGGAGGAACGATAAATTGCTCTGGAAAGTGCCATAATATCAAGCTATCCATGGGAGAATA
>APFE030849623.1:135035-174757 GCA_000404065.3 Pinus taeda
ACAGCTTCTCGAGTGCACCCAGTTTTCCATGTTTCATGTTTAAAGAAGGTTATAGGCGACAAGTTCCCAGTTCACACAATATTGCCAGAACTTGACGAGGAAGGAAAAATTATATTGGAACCGGAAGCAGTCACAGAAACAAGAACTCGATAGCTATGAAATTGATCAATTTTGAAGTATCTCATCAAGTGGAAGAACTTATCTATTGAAGATTCCACATGGGAGGGTGAGAATTTTATACAGAAGCATCCATAACTACTCAAGCGTTGAGGAAAACACTTTTTTAAAGGAGAAGGGCATGTTAGGTCCCTATAATACTGGTGATTACCCCATTATTATTGTAGTTGTATCCCTTATTAATATTGTTGTGCCCCTATTGTCCCCATATTGTTATTATTTTGCCCCATAGAATCCCTCTATTGTTATTTTTGTGGCTTTATATTATTATTGTTAGGTAGGATAGGCTATATTGTGACTCCTTAGACTCCTATATATAGAAAGGAGGTTTTGTCATTTCAATCATCAAAGAATCTTTCATTTTTTTAGTGTAAAGGAGGTTGCCCCCTCGAAGAGGCTGAATTCTAAGGCGCTGATCTATCTTTTCTATATTTTTGTGAGCTGGTTTCATAACATGTGTCAATAGTTCTTTCACTATGAGGGGAAGAGGGTGAACATGAGTTCCAGGTTGAAAGGGATCAGTCCCAACTGACTAGGAGCACAAAACACAAAAAGACATGCACAACTTCTAGTAGAGGAGTCCACACGGATGCGGAAGTCACAATATACAAGGTAAGATAACACGTACAGCACTCACGAATTAGTCTGAATGAGTGAAATGGTTGTTAAAGCAAGGTTCATGTGAAAGGTATGTCTAATGTCCGGCAGAGCAGTCGACACGAACAGAATAGCATTAGCAACATATACAACACATTTCCATTGCTATATTATGAATTACAACAAATGAAATAGTTCAGATTTAGAACATAGGTTAAAGCAACGTGCATTACAAGTGTTAAAATATCAGCCTTGCAACAAATACAATACATGTGTGAAAACGTGATGGGTTGTTAATAATCTTCCAAATTAAGTGAAAGTTCCAAGACACATCGTTACACCATACATCACTAACCCCATCAGCGGGGCGTTGGAGCCACTACTTACTCCTCAAAGAAAATATTGCAAACTCTCTTAGTTATGTGGGAGGAGCTGAGGTGAAAAAGTCTCTTCCATGTACAAATGAGGGGGTATTTAAGGCCAAGGGTGAAACTAACCCTTGTGGCTGTACAACTACCCTCAAGACCATTTGACTTCCATGATTTTTCGACTTACATGACTTTTTGTTCAACAAGTGGGTCTCTTGGACTTCCACATTACATCACATTGATTGACAACATAGCCCATAGTGGAGTTGTGGGTGACACGAATCATGACATGATTCAACCTGACTTGACATGGCAGTGCTAGTACATTCATGTTGTTGTTGGAGTGCATGCCAAGTTACAGTGATGTTGGGTAATGGATGTCTTCATCGTGTATCATAGCTTCACCTCTACATGGAGAAGTGTGCAAAGATTTTAATGGTCCCTGGTTCACTTGATGAAGCTTTTGCACATTGTTTCTTTCTTGCATGTTGGGAGGCTTGACATGCTCACCTGTTCGCAAAGGTGCATGTTCATCGCATTCATTCATTTCGCAATCATTCGTTCATCTGTTGGTGAACCTATCCTTCTGCATGTGCTCCCTTTGTTCATCCCATTCATCGTCTTCCCATATTTGTTGGTGTACTTATACCTTCAATCGCTCATAATGAGATGACATCAAATCAAAAACCTCCTAGCCTACCATGACACATGATCATTTCGAATGCAAGTGACCGGGAGAGGCAACAAGGTTACGAAGCGGGATGGTGGCTCTAGACACTGCTAATGAAAATTGTGCAAGAGTCACTAAGTGATGGAGATGGGCAATCTGAGTCAATAGTGACTATCTACGAAGTCTGGCTCAGTTGGGAGGAAAAATTGCACAAATTTTTGGAGGGACAGTTCAGCCTATAGGAAGGCAAGGCAGGGATGCTCTATGAATTTTTCGGAACGAACAGGAAGTGGGGGTCGGACAACCACATTTGCGCAATTTTCCAGAGGAATGAGTCGGACTCCATGAAAGGTCAGTAGGCAAAAATTGAGTAGTTTCTAGGAGGAACTACTCGGGAGACTGGCAGCCAATACTGTGCAATTCCCAAAGGGAGCTAGGAATTGGCTATTGGGGTCACTGGCAGCTAAAACTGCGCAAATCCTAGAGGGAACTGACAATGGGCTACTAGGGTCAATGGCAGCCAAAACTACGCAATTCCTAGAGGGAATTGGAAAATGGATGTTGGGGTCACTGGTATCCAAAACTGCATAATTCCTATAGGGAACTAGTAGTTAGTTGTTGGGGTCATTGGTAGCCAACTGCGCAATTCCCAGAGGAAACTAGCAATTGGTTTCTCAGTCACTGGCAGCAGAAACTATGCAATTCCTAGAGGGAACTAGCAGTCTACTATTAGGGGTTGCTGGCAAGGGAAACTACACTGAGGCTAAGAAGTGGGCCTACTAATCATCTTTGTGCAATTTCTAAGCTAAGCTGACTAATGGGAAGCAGAAGGCCTTCTCATGAACACTGCACAATTTCAGAGGTGAACAGTTGGTCGATTGTCGGGATGACTGACTGGGAAAACTACGTAATTTTCTAAGGGACACAGGGATGAGCACTTAGTGTCGGCCTGGCCTGTCTACGCAATTTCCTCAGTCAGCTGAGCGAGTAAGATCAGTGGCGTTTGCACAATTTTTTAGGGGAGTCAGTCCCAGGGTGACTGTCGGGTCTAACTATCTAGGTGGCTAGCATGAGGGTTGATTGAATTGCTTATGGGAAGCGTAGCTTGAAAAGACCAGCTTGGTGCTTTTGTGCTATTTTGGTTGATAGTTGATCGAGTTGAAAGTAGGGTGATGGTCCAACTATCAGAGGAGAGTTTGGCTGCCAGAACATCGGCAAAATGACTAAGTGTGTGAATGATCGAAAGATGCATAGGTGATCATATGAACACACACCCATATGACTTGAAGACGAAATGAACCAAACCATCCATACACACATGTTCAACATGACTGACCAACGGTGCAAGTGACAAGCGTGATACTCGTGATTGACTGTTCATTTGTTGAGACGATGCTTGCATGACAATGAATGTGACTTTGTGTGTGAGTGCGACAGATGCTTTCATAGAGAACACAACAAGCACATACGAAGCGAAAACTTTGAGCATAAACATAACATGGTCACAAGCATGAATTAGACACCAACATGCAGAAACTTGAGTAAAATGAATAAACAAGGTAGATGCAAGGACTCACAAGAGTTCACAGAGTGAACCCGAGTGTGTGCAGTCATCAAGTGAAACTCTCAAGGGAGGCTTCGAAATTGGGTGCAGACCAAAATTTTGGAGGGTGGTTGTAGCCGCTACAACACCACTCTAATAGAGCTCCACAACTTTCTGGGCTTGCCAATTTCTACCATAGGTTCATGTTGGGGTTCTCTCATACCACTTGGCCTTTAAGTCAAGTCACCAAGGGCAAAGGGAAAGAAAAAAAATTTGGTCTGAAACCCAACAGAAGGTTTTTTCTAACTTGAAGAATTGCCTCTGCTCTACACCAATGCTCACATTACCATACCTATAGAAACCATTTGAGATTGAGACAGATGCCTCCGACTATGTTATTGGTGTAGTTCTTACTCGGCAGGGGCATCTTGTGGCTTACCATAGTGAGACACTTTCAGACACATTCTAAATGTATCCCACTTACAACAAAGAAATGTATTCCATTGTGCAGGCCTATCATCAATGGAAGCATTATATTATGGGGAAGGAAATAGTCATCCAAATAGACCACTAATCCCTACAATTCATACAAACACAAGGGAAATTGCAAAACAATCTCCATTAGAAATGGTCCACCTACCTACAACAGTTCCATTTCAACATTAGGTACAAGAAAGGCAACACCAATAATGTTGCAAACTACCTCATCTGACCACCAGTCATGGCGTTGATCACTTTGTTAGACTCCTATGGGCACGATACTTTGGGGTGGCCGCATCTTTACCTAAGTGATCCCAAATTCGGAAACACATACTATACACTCCTGGAAGGGAAGCAAGTTCCAAATTTTCACCTTTAGGATGCACTGTTGTGCCACCTAGGACACATCTATGTTCCTTCAAGTGAGCGTTCCAAGATGATTTGGGAGGTTGTTGGGATGGGGTCCCCTAGAGTCAATTTTGGGGGAAAGCCCAAACTTTGGGCCAAAAGCCCAATTTTTATGTAAAAAGATGTAAAGTCTCCACAAATTTTGGTCACAGAGCGCATAGATAGTTAAAGAATCAAAAAGGGTTTTACCCTCTTTTATGTAAGTTAAGTCAGCTTTTAAGATCTGCCCATGATCCGCGGACCATGGGATTGTATAAATAGGCATGTCTTAGGGATGTCTAAGAAAAGTAATGAAGTTTTTCTATGGGATAAGTCTATAAAGTTAGCGCAGGAAAGTAAGAAGGAAGGCTCTGCAACTGTGTGTGCAGAGGCCTAGAGTAGCGTCTGTAACTTAGTGCACGAACCCCTACAGCTGAGTGCTCAGGGAAGTCTTTAGTCTATAAGCTAAACCAAATAAATATAAAGAAGATTATTACAGAAATTCCTGTGTTCTATCTATTTACTTCTGTTATGCATGAATGCACTTTATGATGTGATAAATAATTCTTGTATGAAATAATGATGTATTGATGCGCAACTTTACAATGGTTTATATTGCTATATGAATGAAATTGACATTAAGTGTTTACACAAAGATTATACTATTGCATGTTAAAGTTATCCAACACTTAAGCAAGTCTGAGTAATACTGGGTTAAGAGTAATTGCTGATGCACGTAAGTAGTTAATTTACCTATTCAAGGTCTGCGAAAGCCAGTCGTAGACCTTTGCTGAGGTCTAGAGGCTGATTAAAAGAAGTTACATCGATAAGTCATAAAGTCTTATCGATCTGCGTGAAGGCAGATTTAGGACACAAAATGACATCACGTTAATATTTGGGTGCAGAAACTTGGTTCCAGCATCCCCCCATACTGCTTCAGGTGAGACTTCAGTCTGCGCTCTACGGATTGATGCCGAAAGGGCCAGTAGTGTAGGGATTTGTTTGGCATGACTAACTTTAAACCTGGTTTAGGAGCCACTAAGCCAACAAATTGTTCCATTGCCGAGACTAGGATATTCATAAAGAGATGTGTGATGTTGCATCACTAGAATCTAACAAAGAAAGAAATTGAAAAGTGGTTGGATAGAAAGATCCATGAATTCGCGGCACAAGAAAATAGAAATCTGCGCCTAACAAAATAACAATGGTTGGATAGATACTTATACACAGAGATACACAAGATTTCCTTCTACACCTTCCCTATCGAACTGTATGAGTGGATTTCTAAATTGGCAAACGACTAAGGAAGGTGGAGGCTTGACGATCCAATAGTGTGGACCCCAGAGCTAGTACTGAGATTGGAAGCTTGTGAAGATAAGATCATGCATGCTATTGACCACTGGCTTGATCGAGTCATAGGAGGATTTGTGAAAAAATTTGTGATCGACACCTCAATCAGCTACAGTGAAGAAGAGTGACGCTTTTTCAAAGGACCGCGAGGTAAGTATTTGAAATCTTTGAATACTTGGATTAAAAATCTCTTGTGTGAAAAGCGGGTATGCAATTGCCTTGATGTTTGGATCTACACGAAGTGGACAATTATTTATAAATTAAGAGAGAGAAGGTCCTGAATACAGCGCATTGATGGAACCTCCTTCAAGTGATGACGAGGGAGCGGTACAAGCCTCACTATAAAGCATTTTACAGTTGATAAAGGAGGTTTTTCTGCAAATACCTCATCCACCCACACCACCTCCACCTTCACCTCCACAGCATACACCTTCACCCACACCACCACCACCTCTACCACCTTTCACTATGTCGAATACCATGAAGTTTCCCATTTTCAAGGGCTTAGGAAGTGAGGACCCAGATTAGTTTGGTTCATTGCAAAGGTTGTATGGATGGCACAAAATATTATAGATGATCATATAAAGAAGGCACAGTTGGTTACTGCTCTACAAGATCATGTGTTCACATGGTACATTAAGCACTGCACTAATAACCCATTGGAATCATTAGCAGACACTTAGACTACTTTGAATATGGAATTCGTTAGGCCCAAGTCTGAACACAATTAGTCATTGGATTCAAGGAAATCATGATGAGGTTAGGTGAAATACCCTAGGAACTGGATCAGATACTGAAGTTCCAAATCCACGAAGCTAACATGAATCTCACAGATAGTCAACACCACGAATGGTTTGTAGCTTCACTCCTTCCCCATCTAAGGGTTGCTTTATAGCAACAAAATATAGGGACTCAGGTGAAAGCCCTGGAAATTGTGATGAGATTGCATGAAACGCCTATTCAAGACACTACTTTGGGAATTCACTAGATTCACGCGGAATTGCAGAATCTCTGCTTGGAATTACAAAGCTTGAAAAATGGAAAAAGTGGCTCAGCCAGAGGTGCACGAAGAAGTTTGGTGCCTCAAATGTAAAATCTAGGGGCACGATAAAGATCATTGCCCTATATTTCAAAATTGTATTACAGGAGGAGGGCCAATTCCTCTGAGGCAGGAAGATCCAACAAGACTAAGTACAGGGCCCGTGCTATGGTGCGCTATCTATCAAGTGGCTGGAAAACATGTAACAGAAAATTGTCACTTGCTGCAAAAATTTTTACAGACGCCACAATAATTATTCTGCAACTTCTATAAATCATTGGGCCACGATGAGCATAACTTATGTAGCTATGAGTTGATGATGGAAAGAACACTCGCATATCGAATGCAGATAGAAACTTAGACAATGACCAAGGTGGTGGGGGAGTGCGCAGAGGATATCAGGGGCATGGACGAGGCCAAGGATGAGGAGGACCTGGTAGAGGTCGAGGACAAGTTATTTCCTACAATTGCATAGTGTCAGGACACTACGCATAGGAGTGTACAATCCATACATGACCTTCATGCCGATATTGCACATAGTTTGACCACGCGATAGAAGAATGTCCTATACTAATAGAAAAGGTGTAGGAGAATAAGACGGAGCCTTAGCATCCTACCCAGAATTTACAGATGATGAGGTCTGAGCCTTGTGAAGAGGATCCCAATGTGAATATTATGTTGTGAAGTGGAATGATGACTGGTGATGATAAAGGGAAACAACATGAAGAAAGTGAATGGGTCAGCAAGGCTCCAGAAAAATAATTTGGGTTTGACTTGGAGTGCGTGAAGGAAACGTTTATGGAAGCAAAGAAAAGCTTCGCTAAAGCCTCAACCTCAAGAGGTCAAGACAAGCTATCTGAAGAGGTTGACCCCTCTATGCTTACCACTTTCTTGGAGACTTGTATGAAGTTGTAGCATGGCATCAAGGTTGTGAAAGGGCTGCAAGAACTAATAAATAAGTGTGTTGGTAAGGAAGGTTCTCCTAAAAGATGTCATGCGGTTGGATATATAGGAAAACACAAGACAAGAACAAGGCGGGAGATGAGGCTTACCACGCAAATAGGATATTATGAGATGGATCAAGTTATTTTGGATCTGGGGTCAGATGCGAATGTTTTTCCTAAACAAACATGAGAAAGAATGGGGAGAACTACACTATAGTGGTCTCCAATTCAATTGATAATGGAAAATCAACAGAAGATTATCCCTATGGGGAGATTGCATGGAGTGACCATAGATATAGAAGGAGTGAGCACATTGGCCGATTTTGAAGTAATAGAGATTGCTGATGATAACAATCCATACCCCACACTCCTGGCAATTAAGTGGGTTGTCGACATGAATGGGGTAATTAATTTGAAGAAGTGGATGATGTCCTTTGAAAGGAAATCGTTCCACAAAGTAGTACCATTGGACTCTGTAGAAGGATCGCGCTATACTGAACTAGTCCACTACTATGAGGAAAGCGATGATGATTTGGACTAGATATGAAAGATAATAGTGTGAGACCAAGACTGGGTTAATCCGACAGCTAATGGATGAATTGCATGGGACCACAAAAGTTTTTGTACATCATATTCAAATGAAGAGTTGGAGCATTGGAAAAATAGGTTGCATGAATTATCCACACTTTGCTACGACATCATGACCAAATCATTGTTCTATGTGTCGTCGAAGGTAAGAAATTTACCTTATTATGATGGTTTAACTGATGCAGATAAATTTTTGGATGCATTTGAAAGGGAATTACCAGAGAAGCATCGCTTCCAAGTGCTGGATTTGGCATTGTGCGCTACGCCTTCATAGTGGTGGGGTACGCATAAAGACAGTTTTGATGAATGGTGTGAGTACAGAAGAATGATGAGATTGCGGTTTAGTCACCCAAAATTTTGGCTAACTGAAAAATATGATGATGTTCCAAGCAATCATTTAGCATAATGGACTAAGGTTTATGGAACGGAGTCGTGGCCAAAATGGGTGCATATTTCCTATCACACTTTGGACATCATTCCTATGAATTGGTACCTGGAAATAGAGCTTTGCCATGGTACCACGGAGTGTGACATATGAAGAGAAGGATTTTTGATGACTTTCATCTTTGAGGATGGGTTTGAAATCATCGACAAAGCACTACAAGAGGTTAAGGCAGCAATCTTCATAATACCACATGATACTTTAGAATTGATTCACCCAGTTGCGCCATGTGTTGGAGTGCTATAATGTGACTGTTGAAGAAGATGATGAGGATCCAAGGAATATTAACATCCTAGAGGTAGAGGGCCACCACGAAGTTGAGGGACCGTAGAAAGAGAATCCAGACATCATCGCACCATGAAGACTAGACAAGTGAACGTTGTCACAGAGGCGGAGCTGAAATTTGCAAAGATTGGAGATTACTGGGATGATGCCACAGTAGATAAGGTCGTTGAGTTGCTTTGCGAATACCAAGATATGTTCCCTACCAAATTATTAGACCTGAAAGGTATCATAGGATACTTGGGCATAATGAAGATTACCTTGAAGCCGAACGCGAAGCTGATAAAGCAGAGGCCATATCGCCTTAATTCCAAGTATACAAGAAAAGGTACGCTTATATTTGGATAAGATGTTGGAAGAAGGCATTATTGAAAGAGTGGAGGAGTCTAATTAGGTGAGCCCAATGGTAGTCTAGGAGAAGAAGTAGAAAGGAGAGATACGAATTTGCGTAGATCTAAGAAAACTTAATGACGCATGTGTCCATGATCCCTTCCCGACACCGTTTACTGATGAAGTACTAGACAATGTGGGAGGACATGAAGCATATTCATTCACTGATGGGTTCTCTACATACCACCTTTGCGACAGAATGGGGATGTTTCTAGTATATAGTAATGCCTTTTGGACTTAAGAATGTGTCGGTGATATTCTCGTGCGTAGTCATTGTGGCGTTCAAAGAGCTTATTCACAAATTCTTGGAGGTATATTTTGATGATTAGACAACATTTCAACTTGTAAAGCACCATGTAGCTAGTTTGCACTTGATGTTGGATACATGCCAAAGGTATCAGATTGTACTAAACCTAAAGAAATGATTGTTTTGGATCCCTTTCGAAATCTTGATGGGTCATGTGGTGTGCAAACAAGGATTAATGGTGGACCCTACTAAGATCATTGTCATAATTAATTTGGAGGCGCCAAGAAGTGTTAAACAGTTGCGTGCAACACTGGGCCATACTGGGTATAATCAGAAGTTCATCAAAAGTTATGCTCATATTATTGTGCCTATGGAAATGCTACTGAAGAAGGACAATACATTCTGTTGGGATGAAGAATGTCTGTGTAGCCTAGATGTATTGAAGGAGAAAATGGTCACCATGCCGATCCTAGTCTTCCTGGATTGGAAGAAGGAATTTCATGTGCATGTGAATGCTTCATGTATTGTGCTAGGAGTAGTGGTAACACGGGCTGACGAAGGAGAGATGGATCATCCTATATTGTTTGTAAGCAGGAAGTTGTCAAAAGAAGAAAAGAACTATTCAACGATAGAGCGTGAAGGATTGGCTATGGTGTACGTGCTCCAAACTTTCAGGCATTACCTGCTCAGTGGAAACTTCAAGATGTACACAGGCCATTCTGCATTAAAGTATCTAGTCAATAAGCATGTGTTTGGGGAGTGTTAGAGCCTAGATTTACCTCAGGCTAAAAAGGTAAGCTTCTAGATCCACATCAAACCACGCTCAGCCTCATAGCTAGCCCTATGAGGACAGGAGAGGGCTCTCTCCAGGTCAATCTCAGCAAAAGATAATCAATGGGGCTTGAGATGACTAAAATGAAAACTAATTTTAGGCTAGGTATGAAGTGCAAGGATTTGATTTGATTTTTTGGGGTTTTTTGTTGGAAAAGGGAAAGGCAAATTTGGGTCCAGGGATGAAGGCCAGATTTTTGCAGAGTTCATGTTGGGGCAAGGTAGGCAGTAGTTTTGATGCTTTAGATTAAATGAATGGATAGGAAATATTTTTGAGGAGTTGAAGACGGCAAGAGGCTATCAAGGATCCTCTTCAAACTGAAGAAAACAATGAGAATTAAACAAAACTAAAAGGTAGAGCACAACAAACTCATGAATTCTACCTTTGTCACTCAATTTGTTTGATTTTAGAAGCAAAGAGAAGGGAAATGGCATACATAAAACATCAATGAAATTAAAATTACATGAAGAAAAACACCATAAAAACATAGAGCCACAAGGATCCCAACAAGTGCTGCAAAACCCTAGTCTTTCCTTTGCCAAAAATGCAGAAATCAAATGTACAATGGAGTGCCAAGCAATCCCAAGTGTCCGACCTTGAAAATTACTAAGGAATTACATGATATAGACAAGCCTAACTCCTTCCCATGCCTCTAGGGGTCGATTTCATCATTCTAGGAGCTGTTTCAACCATGTCTAAACAAGGAACTGAAAAATAGGCAATGAAACAACTTGCCACTATATGTTAGGAAACTGATTCATTCACTCACATTTCACCTTTTGGTGAATGAATCTACTAAAACAAGTAAAAATGTGCCAAAATTACATCATGGTCATGAAATTAAATCAAGTTAGATCAAGAGTAACATCAGAAAGTGAAACTAGTCAAAACTGGCCGAAATTCTGAGCTGAAGAGTGAAAAATAGGCCAAAATTCTCTATGTGCCCCGCCCAAAATCTCTATGCATAGCACAACTTTGGAGCTGATTTTGAGGACCTTCCCGAAGTCCAAATTGAGCTCATGATAGCTCGTTGGAAAGGCCTGCCTGTCTACCTTCCAACCCAAGTAGAAGTTGTGGGTTTGGATGTCATTTTCCCCTCCAAAACTTCAATCTTCAAATACTTCTTCCTGTGGGTGCAAAAAGCGGCAGAAAGGCCATTTTTAGGTGTTTTTGACCCTTTAGGCAACCCATAATTTGATGAAATCCTTAGGTAATCCATGACCATGCATAAATTTTGATGCAAAATCCAAAAATTTAAATTTTTCCTCCTACAGAGCTGCCAATTATAAGCGTGTGCCAAGTGGCGCTATGCGTTGGGCGAAAAAACCTATTTTAGACCAAAAATTTCAAAATTGACAAAAGTTTCTCCAAATTTACTGAAATTTGGACCGATGGTCTATCATTGAGTATCATGCTCATCCAAAGAAGCTTCAGCCAAGATTAGGAGTCTATCATCCCTTTTGTGTCGTTTTAGTGCTCTCTTTAGTCTTTCCTGCAGGATTTTGATCCTCGCTTTGCAAACATGAGTTCATGCTCAATAATGATTTTTCATGTGCCTGAGCATGTCCTTGTCCTTGTTTACCTTTTCCAATACCTTCTCTAAGTGGATTTTGATCCTCTCAATCCAATATTCCTGATCATCATTGATCTCTTGCTCAAGCGAAGTGAAATCCACCCTTCGTCTTTGGGCAGCTTGGCGGTTTTCACGGATGTTTTGTAATTCCATCACTGTATGTTGATCCTCCAATTGCTTGTTTCACTGTGCCAAATAATTTATGATCCATTGAGCTCTCTACAACTTATTAGTCAATGCATCTATCTTGGCTTTCTAATCCTGAATAATCTCCCTCAGCTTTGAACTAGGCGAGCTCACATCATCATCAATGAGGATGAAATCAATGTCCTGGCCTCCTGAAGGGCCCTCATCCTGCATAGGCTTCTTGCCTCTGTCCTGTACCTGTACCTATGCTGCTGATGATGGCAACGAGACCCCTTCCACCCCAGGTGGAGATAGTACTCGTCGGGCTGTTGCAAACAATCTTCTCATGCCTCTCTGATAGCTGACATATGTCGGCATGCTAGTAATTTCCATCTCCTGACCTCCATACTGATGTGAAGGTTCACCCGCATCATGGAAAACCTCTTGATGAGCTGACGAAGCTGTGAAAAACTCACAGGAAATGAAGTCTTCCCATGTAATACCCTGCAAACCAAGTTGATGTACAACAATGATCTTGATGAGCGAATAGTGGTAAATGTTATTGCACTGCTATTCAGGAGTCTTCTTCTGCAAAAGAGTAGTCATCCTCTCGATGTTTCAGCACATGAAATAAGGAATGTTCATCATCTTAACTCTCATGAAATGCATCAATAATCTGATATGGTATGGATAGAGGAGTGAGAAACGGCCTTCACAACTGAAATATCTGATAATGAGTCTCATCAACGATGCATAGAATTCTTTCAAAAACTGGAATGGGAAAACCCTACTAAGTTGTCTCACATAGCTAGGCCTGATATATGGTTCATAATGTACTCTATCTACCTGTTGTCTTTTGTTCCCTTCCTCACCTAATTTCGGTATCCCTGTCGCTTGAGAAATTGTTTCTAGTATCAAGGTGAAGTTTACACTAGCAAGAGTTACCTAGCCATCATGCAAATGTAAAACAAACAACCAAGCCAACTCTTGATGATACTAAGTCTAAGAAATCATCTCACAATACTAAAAACACAACTATTGTTGGAAACATGCCATAGCAAGTGGGCAGCCCTGCAATTGAGTCAATGAGTTGGGCTCTTCTCTGACATGTCTTCCACCCTTACGACGCCTTTTAGGTGCATGAAGTTATGTGGTAGAATCACTGTCTTCTTCATATGATGACTCAGTGTCTGTCATGGTGTCTTAAGTCTATGCCAAGTGAATTTTTGATTTTTTGAAAATGAGAATTTGGTGCTTTGTTTCCAATTGTCGAATGTGCCAAAGGGAAATGAGGGACTGTGAGGAATATGGAACAGTGGGAAAAGTGGAGTTTGTCAAGTGAAATTAAGGTGTGCAATAACAATCACTTGACTGCTTGGGGAGTTGAGAATTTGCTACAAATGATATGGGAGATGGAAAATGATAGAGAATGGTAGGATTTAGGATAGGGAAAATGGGAAGAATGGATATAAGTAGTCTGGGAGGTTAGGGCATAAGGGATTGACTATAATGATAGAATTATGAAAGGGAAAGGATCACAGGTGGGAAAAGAGACTTGGCACCAAAATTACAATTTCAAAACACCAATTTCAAAACCCAAAGGAGCAGATTTTGATATAAATATAGGGTTTATATTTTCAAACTTTAAACTTTCAAATATTACCTCCAAACAATACCCAACACAAGCTAAATTTCAATGGAAAGAACTCTCAAACTTACTTGGAGTAGAATAAATGGATTTGTTTGGTTTTTGATGAAGGAAGTGATATAAAATTGGCCTGTCGGCTCTATACACCGCGCATAAACCCAGTGCATCGCGACCTATATGTGCGCCGCGCACGTGTAATTTTACACTGCAAACAGCAGCTCTATGCGTCGCGACCTCCTGGTGCACCACGACCTCCACTCAATGTGCCACGCAACCCTCCAACACTCAATCCTGGCTTTCAAACACACAACTTCGCTCTTTCCCAACTTAAGTCAACTTCAATTGATCTCTTTGCATACCAATGGGTGTTTCAAACAATGAAAATATCTTATATAGTGATGGGTTTGATTTTTGTTTCTCAAAAACCCACTTTCTTATGTTTTAGTTTTGGCACTTTTTTCATTTTAATACAACTTTATTCGTCTTGTTTCCTCTTTGATTTTTGGCTGAAATGATGAAACTCTTTTGTCAATTTGGCAAGGATGTTTGGCATTGTATTTCAGCGAAGAATGACCACGGCTGCATCTGAAATATCCAAGAACTGAAAATTTTGAAATTTACATGGCAATTTATTACAAAGGACGAAATGTCGAATTTTCTTCAAAATAGAGTTTTGAAGAAAAGTCATAGTCCAGCAAATGACGATGAAATCTTTTGAAATAAAAAACTTGTTTAGAACCTCCCTCTGGCCTGCTGGCATTATTGGACAATTTGAAGACAAAATTTGCGAAACCCTAAACCTAATGACTAAAATGACTCTTGGCTAACCAAAAGACTATCCATAATGACTGTAAATTTGATTTTGATGAACTTTAATGATCATACATGAACTAGCAGGTACATGACATGATGGAAGTATGGAGATAAGACCCTTCCATTAGAAGATTGATGCTCCTAATGGAATGCAGATGATCGAGCTGAATGAGACACCTAAAATGAAATGCAACAAAAGAGGTTTTGATCTCTGACAGAGGGCTGAACAGACCGACTCTAACAGGGGGGAAATATGAATATGATTGATGTTGTTTCAAGAATATGATTTTGAGGTGGTTGTGAAGCCAGAAAGGTTGAACGCAGGACCAAACCATCTGTCGTGCATTGAAATAGGAGAAAACCATACTAATTTGGAGGAAGGGCTATCTGACGCACAACACTTCGCAGTGCATGTAACAGATAATCACTTAGTGGATATTATCCACTTTCTGACTACAGGGACGGCTCCAAAAGGATACACCAGTTAGTAGAGGAAATAATTGGTGGTGCGCGTGGCAAATTTCTCTGTAATTGTGGGAAATTTTTACAAAATGGGATCGAACGAGATACTTAGATGTTATGTGCCCAATTTTGAATGGAACAGTATCCTCGTTGAAGCCCATGGAGGAGCAGCAGGAGGGAATTATGCAAGAAAAGCAACAGCGCAGAAGATTTTACGCACTGGATTGTGGTGGTCGACACTGCATAAAGACTCTAAAGCATATTGTAGGGAATGCAATGCATGTCAGAGAACAAGCAGGCCATCACGGAGGGATGAGTTGCGTTTGAATCCTAGGTGTCATTGTAGCCATTTGAGAAATGGGAAATTGATTTTGTTGGACCGATTCAGCCTCCACGCAAGAAAACTGGTGCGCAATATATCATCGCCACGACTGAATATTTGACCAGATGGATGGAGGCATAGCCCATGAAAGACTGTACAAGGGCAACAGCAATGAAATTCTTATTCAAATATGTGTTGACTAGTTTTGGTTGCCTAAAGGTTTTGATGACTAATCGTGGTACTCATTTTCTTAATGAAACGATCAACGTGCTGATAGAGGAATTCCAGGTTTACCATGAGAAGAGTACACCATATCACCCTCAGGCCAATGGATCGGTTGAGGTTTTTAATAAGATATTAGAGAATGCACTGACAAAGGTTTTCAACTTGCAGTAGAATGATTGGGACGTGTTCATACCAGTTGTATTATGGGCCTACAAAACTACTTGTAAAAAGCTTACTAGTCAAACACCTTTTAGTTTGGTCTATGGCATAGAAGTTGTGATGCCTATGGAGTACATTGTGCCTAGTCTACGCATAGAGGCTTTCATAGGAATGGTGGACCATGGAGCCTTAGAAGAAAAACTCACATAGCTAATGGAGCTCAAAGAAGATAGATTTCTGGTTGGATTACACTAGCAGGTTCAAAAGGAACATGAAAAATATTGGCACTGTCGGCACATCAAACTGCGCACCTTCAAGGTAAATGATTTGGTGTTATTATATGACAATAAGTTTGCTAAGTTTCCAGGTAAATTTCAGATGCAATGGCTAGGAACATATGTTATCAAAGAAATTACAGATAGTGAAGTAGTTCAGCTCACAAAATTGAATGGAGATCCATTTCTAGGAAGGGTAAATGGAAGCCGATTGAAGCAATACATGGGGGATCTGGCCTAATGACTACATGAAAGTAGCATAGTCTTATCGTTCCAGGCAACTGCAAGGGAGTGCGGGACTATAAACAAAAATCCCTGGTCTGTAGAGCTACTTGACATAGGGATTACAAGAAGAGAGGTAATGTCACAACACCAGAAGAGATGCAAAGGGAGTTATACTAGGGTAGGGAAGACCACGCAGCATAGCCAAAAAGTAACTGTTACAATTACTATTCATGGTTTAAATGCCAAGAGACAATTAAGAGGATTGGGGGGGTGGAATTTAAGGAATTAAGGCTAAAATATTTGGATATTTGCCGCCAAATCAGCATTTATGAATGGATTTTTGGGGAAACAGTTGAATTTGAATTTAATTCGCCTATAAATTACGGTCATCCAACGAAAAACACTTTGCATCCTTCGAGTTTTTATCAAGTTTTGTATGAATCGTTTGTATTAGGAGGATTTAGTCACGAGCCCTACGTTTTCCAAGTTATCAAAGGTAAATCAGTAAATTAGACATTCATCCTAGAAATGATGCTAGGACAAAGCCCCGTGGAAACCATGATTACTGGTGGAGATTTTGCTTCTAAGGGAGTGGTTCTGGAGGTTGTGAGCAAGGAGGCTCTATCTATTGTGCCTACAGGTCCGAGATCACCTAGGCCGAAACCTACACCGATGTGGGAGGGCCCCAAGCCCAAGAAAGACAAGTAGAAGAAGCCCATGATAGTGCGTGAGTCACCAAGGAAGGATGCTACTACCCATGCCTAGAAGAAGGAAAAACAACCAGTGAAGGACAAGGGGAAAGTGGTAGATTTGGAGGTTGAAGAAAATGCAGAGGATATAGATGCTGAGGGGGTGGATCCTATCTCCAAACTATTGGATTATATCCCTAGTGAAGGTCCCTAGGGACCCAGATGGAGGAAAATTACTCCTTAATAGGCCACTACTACTGGAAGGCATCACTTTTGAAGGTCCACGCTTGGCACGAATTCCCCATATCAAGTTGGAGGAATGGGATTTTGTGGACCACAAGAGGTTCCCCCACTTGGCAATAGAGAACTATATGAAGAGGGTCTTTTACAAAGAATCAGGAATCACTGCATTGAAGTCTATGGAGTGGATTCGCGAAGTGAATCAGTCTGGGTTGTTGAACCTGTTGTGGGTGCCCCACTACCACCGCTCCAACATCGACCTTATTTTTATCAAGCAGTTGTTAAATTTGGTACATGATGGATGCTTGTGGCTGAAAGCACCAATCACTATCACTGATATGCTGATCGTTTGGATCGTGCTATTTTCGCACTCAGGGTTGAATCCAACCAAGGAGTTTGGTGGGAAGACTAGCGAGTGTGACTTCACTGAGAAAATGAAGGACAAATTCAAGCTCATGAAGAAGCCACGCAGGTACTCTATTACATCAATCACTGACCCCATGGTAAAAATTTCTATGCAAATCTTTGCTAGCAAAGTCATGAGAAAATGCCACGCGAACGAGGTTTCGGCACCAATTATTTCACTAGCTACGCAGTGCACGAAGGGTGTGCAATCCAATTGGTCGCGCTACCTTTGTAGTGAGTTCCTTGCAAACTCTTGAGAGGCATATGATGAGAGTAAAACATTCCACTAGTCATGGTTGTTACTCTCCATTGTGTTCATCACTTGAGATCTGTCAGAGGATAGTCAATTTCCTCACATGGAGAAAGATTTGCTGGAGGCTACACATTTTGCATCCCTCTATGCAACAAAGGACACCATGCGCGTCATAGAGACCAAAGTCTTCTAGGTGCTAATGGAGGTGATCATTCACATGGCCATCAATCAGAAGCCATGATTGTCACCAACCGTGTTTGAGCAACTAGCAGAGTATGCAGAGTTTAAGGCAGATTTCCAACGCATCTACATCAGGGTGTGGAAGGATCTACAACAAAAATGGTTTGATCTACCTTACTTGGCCACAGACGACGCCATCTAGGAAATGATTAAGTGCTGGTTGACAGATTGGCATGCTCCATCCAATATGGATATGAGCACCAGCAAATCCATAGAAAAGAAGAAGAAGGAAGCAACAAAGTAGAAGTTCTAGCAGGTGGCTGAGAAGCGGAGAAAAGAGGTCAAGGAGAAGGCCCGGGTGGAAGTGGAGTGCACCACGAAGTAGCAAACCGAACAAGAAGAGTGTGACTCCGAGCACAGTGGTAAGTCTCCTTTACCCAAAATAGAGGAGGAGGAGTAGTCAAAGTAGGGTGGCAGTGGTCAAGAGGAGCAGAGCACTCCCTTCTGGATAAAGAGATACAGGGATCAACAAAAGGAGGGGCCGCAGAAGAAGTCAAAAGTGAAAAAGTTGTCGTTGGATCTAATTACTCTAACAAATGGGGACCTTGATGAGATTGGAGACAAGGTGTGTGATACCACAGTGGAACTACTATAGCAGTTTGAACAGTAGCAATAGTAGGCGCTAAGTACCATCCAGAAGGATCTGCGCAAGCTGTAGATTCAGATGAGTAGGATCCAAGTCGGCACATGGCAAGTCAGCACTCCACGGACTAGCTTGGCACTGGGAACCAGTGAGGCAGCAGATATGGTTTGATCACTAGATCTCTGAGCAGTCGCATTGCAAGATGGATCCTTGAGCGCAGAAGCGGCTGATGACAAGGTCATCGTGACTTCTCTGAAGAACATCAGCCTCAACCTGGTTGTGCTTCGTAATGAATACCTTCACACACTGCAAGTAGGTGTCATAGGAGAGTTCAAAGCTCGAGAGTAACATGCACTAAACCTAATTAGTGAATATGTTGTGAACAACGAGTATATGTTCACCGAAAAGATAGAGGAATTATAGGCAAAGGAGAAAATTCAAGCTCAAAGTGCCCAGATCGTAGCTACCATGGAAAAAGCATGCAGAATGGTGCCAAAATTTAATATTCTAGAGGAAGAATCATTAGAGGCAAAGATTAGAAAGCTTGATGCAGGTGTGCGTGACGCTAAGGCAGAAGTGGCTAGAGTTTAGTTCAAATTGAACATAAAGATAACTGAACGGGAATTGAAGTCCTAGCCTTCAACCCTGCTAGAGGTAAGGAAATAGCATGAAGCCACTATGATGGATGGGGTCACAAAAATGGATGTCGCGATTGGGGACTTCATCACATTGTTTGAGTAGGCTATCGAGGTAGTAACGACTCTGCAGGAAGATCCCAACCTATAGAGATGGAATACAGAAGTCCGCGATCTCCAGCAACAATATGATGAAGTAAGGGCAATGGTGTGCACCATTGCTACAACTCAACACCTCGCTAAGCTGTAGGAGGCTAAGCAGTTGCTTACAAAGGTGGAAGCAACGCAGAAGAAAGAGGTCATCATTGAGGCTAGATTGGGGCCTTGGTTGGATGAGGCTTACATCGTCTCCGCTAATATTAAAAAAAAATGGCGAACTTGGAGAGTACGTAGCAGAAAATCAAGAAGGACAATGTAGGAATAGCCACAGAGCAGCTGGTGGAACAGATCAAGCTGACAGCCACGCAAAGCGCAACTAAAGTAGCGGTTGCACAATTGGAGCAAGGGGATTTTCGCAGTAAGATCTTTGAGCCATCAGAGTGACTCGAGGGTGAGTCATGATCTTTTTGTTGGGGGCCTGTTGGGATGGGGTCCTCTAGGGTCAATTTTGGGGCAAAATCCCAAGTTTTATGTAAAAAGTTGTAAAGTCTTCGCAAATCGTGGTCACGGAGTGCTTAGATAGTTAAAGAGTCAAAATGGGTTTTACCCTCTTTTATGTAAGTTAAGTTAGCTTTTAAGATCTACCCATGGTCCCTGGACTATGGGATTGTATAAATAGGCATGTCTTAGGGATTTATAAGAAAAGTAATGAAGTTTTTCTATGGGAGCAGTCTAGAAAGTTAGCGCAGGAAAGTAAAATGGAAGGCTCTGCAGCTGTGTGCGCAAAGACCTAGAGTAGAGTCCATAGCTGAGTGCGCAGACCCCTGCAGCTGAGTGCGTAAGGAAGTCTTGAGTCTGTAAGCTTAACTAGATAAATATAAAGAAGATTATTACATAAATTCTTGTGTTCTATCTATTTACTTTTGTTATGCATGAATGCGCTTTATGTTGTGATAAATAATGCTTGTATGAAATAATGATGTATGGATGTGCGACTTTACATGGTTTATATTGTTATATGAACGCAATTGACATTAAGTGTTTACACGAAGATTAGACTATTGCATGTTAAAGTTATCCAACACTTAAGCAGGTCTGAGTAATATTGGGTTAAGAGTAATCATTGATGCACATAAGTAGTTAATTTACCTATTCAGGGTCAACGAAAGCCAATCGTAGACTATTACACGAAAAATTGT
Source organism: Pinus taeda (assembly GCA_000404065.3). Lineage (NCBI taxonomy): Eukaryota > Viridiplantae > Streptophyta > Pinopsida > Pinales > Pinaceae > Pinus > Pinus taeda. The sequence continues at coordinate 155,543 of APFE030849623.1, forward strand.
CACCATGACTTTCTGTAGTCAATATGAGTCTATCACCACTCATACATACCTGCTTTGCAAGTCTTATACCTTAGCTCTGCATATCAAGCTTTGAAAATGAGAAAAAGTCCTTAAAAATCTCTAAAACTCTAGTTTCACACTTTCTCTTAGCATTACCTATAGTACCACATCCATTGGTCATGTCCCCTACTCACCTGACCGCTCTATATCTACATCTATGGGTGCAAACCCCTGTAAAATTTAAAAAGGCGCAAGTTTATTCTTAAAAGCTCACTTTGATTCAATTCTGGAAGCTTCTAGAGGGAATCTTATGCTGGCAAGTTCGCTCCTTAAGGGTGCATGAATCCCATTCCTTAAGGAGCTAACCCCTTGATGTGAGGAGCTTATCCCCTTGAAGGAGGGCTCTATCCCTTCAATGGTGGACCTATAACCTCCTTCCCTTGCACTATAAAATGAAGCTTTGGGCTGGTTGAGGTTGAAAGCTGAATATTTTTTAGGGTATATGCTATTGGAACTTAGTCTTCCTAATTGAGCTTTTGAGAGGAAAGATCACACACCTTTTGATCTTATTTGGGAGAGAGCGAGGCTTGTCAAAGTAGAGGAGATTCCTGCCTAGACCCTGGGAAGAGCTTGTACAACATCAAGGCACCAAGGTTGTAAAGTTCTTCTTTCTCAACGTTAATACAATCAAGTTTATTTTTCTCAATAAGCTATGTTTAATGGTTTATTTCATAGACTCCTTGATCACTATGATGAACATGATTTATTATATTAGCTATGCAGGTGTTCTTTGATGTGTGTTTATTTGTTTTTGCAGGTTATTAAAAGGAAACTCTTTCAAGCTATTGGAGCAAGTCTGCCACAAACTAGCATTAGACTTAGGTAGGGTCTAAAACACCTCTTAGTTTTTATTGATGAATCGTAATATATTTAGAGAAAAGTAGATTTTCTTGTCCTGCTTGTTGCTAGATATCAATTGATACTAGGGAGATTGGTCTTGTCTGCAAGAACGATTTATCTGCTTAACAAATTGGCGACTCCACTGGGGATGGGATTTGATTGTTTAATTTTCCTTTATCTTTGATTTGAGAAACTTGATTTTTTGTTTATGATTTTTGCTTGATGTGTGTGGGATTGGGTACTTGTTAGATCCTGGTTTGATTTTTCTTTTTTTGAATTTTTTGAAAGAGGACTGCACGTTCTTCTTGTAATACAGTGCGGACCTCTCCCAATTGTTACAGTACAACACAGAGCAGTACCACACCTGGTTCTACTGGGAGCCTGCGGACCCTCTCAAAAGTTTGAAAAACCTAAGATCCTTTCACCCAGTTAGGTTTAGTTTTTGTCTATAGCTATTAGTTTATGCCTAGATCTACACTTGTCTCGTCAAAAGTTCCTTGTGAGTTAGGTTCCATTGGCATTCTTGTTTTAAGTGATTTTCTAGAATTTTTGCTTGTGCGGATCGATTTTTGCTTGGTCTTTGTAGTGGCTCAGAGATTGGAAGCCTTAGAATCTTAGATCACCCTGGTATCTGTGGTATTCTTGATGAGTCTGACTGGTTTATGAAATATGTCCTTGGAGAGAAGTAGATCTCGTTTTTCTCTTTGCAAAACTTTGAACGAACTTGCTTGTAAGTTTTGAATTTCATTTTTATAAAAAAAAACATAGCTGGGTGTTTTTCATTAGTTTGCTTTTCTGAACGAATTAATCCTTAGTTGACTGAATAACTAAGTAAAATGTCCTCAAAAAGATTTGAAGCTTTTAAGTTAATTAAGTGTTTTGAGTCTCTTTTTTGAGAAATTCTTAATTTTATTTCCTTTGGTCATTGCTTGGAGGTTTGTCTCACTCTTTTCACAATTTTGCATCGCCTTTGAGTGTTTTTATTTTTTGATCTTTGGAACTCTCACCCAATTTTCTTGACTTGCACTTGATTGGTTCTTAGATTACATTAGAATCATCTTGTGTTTGAGAATTCTCTTGCATAGATCACATTTGCATAGCTAAAATTCTCATTTTCAGAATATGAATGAAAAATGTGCATAGATTACATTTGCATACTTTTCAATTGAATTGTGCATAGATTACAATTGCATAGTTTACATTCTAAAAAATCAATCGTAGATTTAGATCAGTTTTCTTTGATTTGAATTTACAAATTTTTATGCTTGTTTTTAACACACAAAAATAAAAATATAAAAACTATTTTGGAATTGATTTGCATGAATTTTTCTTGATGAAATTAGTGCATTAGTGAATTTTTTATATTTTCTCTTAGTGAACAATTTTTTGCATTATTGGAAGTGAATGGAAACTCTCTCCTTATTTTAGTTAGGATTCATCGAATTGAAAAGATTACATTATCATATTCAATTGCATTCAATTTTGGGTCGGGTCATAACACCATTGGTTTCATATCCATTTACCCTTTTTAGTAATAACAACCTAAATAACACAGCGCTTAATTAAAATTCATCCAGTAATTTTTATATTTTTAGGGCTCTTTCCACCAATCTAGCTAAGGCTAGTGTCTTGGAATAGGTTTTAGTTAACTCTCCAAGACAGTAAAACAAACAAGTAGTCGATCTTGCGGTAGGAAATAAATTCCAATTGTTATATCTATGCTCTTGGAAAGATCCTCTTAAAGGAAAAGCACGAGATCATACTTGAAGCAGTGAGGTAATCAATCCTTCCTCAATGGGAACGATAGCAGATATACATGTATTAAAAATGGTAAACCTTGAATTGACCATTGTCGAGGAGCCTAGGGTCACTTGTTGGTAAACCTTGGATTATGTCAAGGAGCCTTCAAGGGGATTGAGCTTTGTTACTCTTCCCTTGCATGTGTATCGGATCATAGACTGTTCCCCCAGGTATATTTTTTTTTGTTCGTAACCTTAGTGGCCATAATCTATAGGATTATTTCCTAAGGTGACGGTGGAGGGAAGATCCCACTATACCTGGAGTAGACGTTGACTAGACTCACTTGGACTCTCTGGGGGGTTCTCTTCACTCGAGATGGCTTTGTGAAGAAACTTGTTCCAATCTGTTTCATTAAGTAGGTTGTCGGGGTAACTGTTCCAACCGCCATTTCTGTATTGAATTCTGCGATGTTGGATTTCATCACCAACTAGTGTTTTCGGTAGGGAAAGTTACTGTTTGTGTGTGGTTTGACTCCTAGATTTCAAAGCACATGTTAATTTGTTTGTTTCTACTTTTAGAGGACCATAGGTGTGAATTGTGAATTTTAATTGTTAAGTGCGAATTGTTAATTGTTAATTTTAGTTTTAAATTGTTAAATAAAATTCATTGAAGTTGAATATAATGGCAACTGTTCCGGAATTTACCAACCAAGGAACCCCTCTTAACGATAATCCTAGTACTTTTCCTTGCTTTGGAAATGTTGATCCTCCTTATATGGCTACTTTGTCATTACCTAGATTTACAATAGGTTTACCGATATGGTTATTTTCAACTTCATTGGCCCCAAATACTCCAATTGTTCCACCTCAACCAAATGCTTCACCTCAATAGAGTTCACCATCTCAACATCACCAACCTTCTGTTGACCCTTTACCTTCTTCGCCTAATATTTCTTCCTCCATTTCTTCCTCTTCGCTTGGTAAAATCCTTGACGCTAGTAACCAGGTGGCTAAGAAGAAGAAGAAAGGGAAGAAGAAGAAGCAAGATAAGAAAGAAGTCAACCAACCAACCAAGGTTGTAAGTGTTAGTTGTGTTGAGGAAACCTCCAACATGCATTGTAAGTCCAAATAACCTTGCAGGCTTTGTAAGGGTGACCACTTCCTTATCAATTGTCCTGGTATTCCAAAGGTTTTGGAAGTATGGTCAGAAAAATCTCATCAACTTTCCATTGATCCATTAACTAGTGATAGTTAGGTTCCTAGGAAAGAGGGTAAAGTTAGGTTTCCTTGTAATTTATGCAAAGAAAGTCATCAAACTCACATTTTCCCTCACATTGATGAAGCCTCAAAATTGTTGGAAAACCTTACTGTTCCACAACAAGAATTTCCAACTGGTTACCATAAACTTTCTCCCAACCTACCGTCAACTGACGGAGTGATTGATCTAATTTCAAGTACAGTTGATCCCACTCTTCCATTGGAGAGTGAAACTCATATCACTCAGGTTGATGATGCATTGGTTGATCAAGTGGTCGATTCAATTTCACATTCAGTCGATCCCACTCTCCCTTTAGAGAGTGGACTTAATGCCTCTTAGGTTCTTCTTGTTACATCAGATTCTTCTATGCCAGGGGGCATTTAACCTGTTTCTACAAAACCCCCTCCAAGTACTGAGGTCTTTTCCTTTGATTGGAATAGACTGACATAACCTCATCTTCCTTCCTCCATCCCTTTCCAAATCATTTTCAAGGCTGGGGGTAGGGACATATATCGCACACAGGTAGATTAAGGTGCTTCTATTAGTGTTTTATCCTCAACTGCTTGGAAAGCTTTGGGTTCCCCTCAACTTGTACCTATTACGAAAAATATGAAAGCTTTTAACATAACCATTAGTGAACGTTTAGGGATCCTTCCTAAGTTTTCTATTACTTTGGAAGGTAAAACTATCTATATTGATCTTATGGTAGTTCGAGGTCCCTTGGATTTCAATTTACTCCTTGGGAATGACTATGTTTATGCAATGAAATTTGTTGTATCGACACTCTTTCGCGTGATGTCTTTCCCTCACAATGGAAATATTGTGACTGTAGACCAGCTTTCGTTCCCAACCAATAATATGACACCCCTAAATGTTCCCATTTCTAAAGTGGTATCTACCCCGCCATGGGTTAATTATGTGGCAATTGGTCCCATGTTTTCAGTTACCGATTTAAGTGAGCCTCCCACTGTTTGCTCATCTTCCTTTGATTTAAATCCGGTAATTGACATGGAAAACTCTATGGAATTTCTTGAATGTGATGTTCTTATCCCTCTTGAGTCCCTTGACATGTGTTCCTTCCAGAGAACTATTCTTCCTTCTGATGAGGACCTGTTGGAAGACATGATCAAGGTGTGTCCATTGACATGTCTTTCTTCCAGTTGGAAGCCATAATCAGTGAGACACGAGGATAGTTTGTTCCCATCTCAACCTCTTTAAAAAATGAAACTGGATTTCATGAGCATAGTTCCTTGTCTTGTGTCAAGCTTGTTTAAAAAATGAAACAAGGAGTTTCGAGGAAAGTTCCTATTACTGAGTTAACCTCGTTAAAAAATGAATCAAGCATGAGGACAGTTCTTTTCTTGTGTCAACCTCATTAAAAAAAATGAATCAATAGGTTATATAGGTAGATTGTAGAGAGTAGTAATTATGAGCATAGTTCCTTGTCTTGCGTCAAGCTCGTTAAAAAATGAAACAAGGAGTTTCGAGGAAAGTCCCTATTACTGAGTCAACCTCGTTAAAAAATGAATCAGGTATGAGGACAGTTCTTTTCCTGTGTCAACCTCATTAAAAAAAATGAATCAGTAGGTTATATAGGTAGATTCTAGAGAGTATGAATTATGATCATAGTTCCTTGTCTTGTGTCAAGCTCGTTACAAAATGAAACAAGGAGTTTCAAGGAAAGTTCCTATTACTGAGTCAACTTTGTTAAAAAATGAATCAGGTATGAGGACAGTTCTTTTCCTATGTCAACCTCATTTAGAAAAAAATGAATGAGTAGGTTATATAGGTAGATTGTAGAGTTTAGACACGATGATAGTTTTTTCCTATCTCACCCTCATTAAAAAATGAAACTAGGTCGCAAGGATAGTTTGTTCCTATCTCAACCTCGTTAAAAAATGAAACTAGGAAGCGAGGATAGTTCCTTCTTGTCTCAACCTCGTTAAAAAATGAAACTAGGATGTGAGGATAGTTTCTTCCTCTCTCAACCTCGTTAAAAAATGAAACTAGGATCTGAGGAAAGTTTCTTCCCGTCTCAACCCCGTTAAAAAATGAATCAATGATTTTAGAGCATAGTTCCTTGTCTTGTGTCAAGCTCGTTTGAAAAATGAAACAAGGGTTTTGAGGATAGTTCCTTTTCTGTGTCAACCTCATTAAAAAATGAAACACCTCCCTTTTTGAGTCGAGTCTTTTCAAGAACTTGAAAGTAAACCTTCATTTCATCCACCTGGTTGAATGCAATGAAGCTTGGGGGGCATGTACCTTGATTGGCGATGTTATGCTAGGGGCATGTGAACTTATAACAAGCATAGTTTTTCATTTCAAGCTTGTGTAAACATGAAACCGAATCCAAGAAAAGTTCTCTATGGTTCAAGCTTGTGTAAAAATGAACCCATACCCATTTTACATCTTGTGATTGGCTTTTTATCTGCTAAATTCTGTTAGATGAGCCTTGGTTGTTTTCATTCCATCGCCACCATATCTTTGGCCGATCATATGCTTTCACTTGGTTGTTTTACCTTTCCTGAGAGACCCCAGCTATGAGTGGTTTTGTTACCTAGCCTCTTGACCCTTACATGTTTTGAGCAGTTCCACCATTGCCAGAACCAGTTGCTACCCTTTATACCACTCGTTCCTCTAGGATGAGTCCTCTTTAAGCTCTTTTATGACTCATAAAATATGAAAAGATTGCCGAGTTTTTCCTTTGTTAAACTCATTAAAATGGAATTAAAAAAACGGTCCATTTACAGCTCTTTTCTAACCATATAAACATGAAAATATTGCCGGACTTTTGTCGTTTCAAGTTCGATATTTGTAATAAAATGAAGTGTTTTTGATCGCTTTTTTACTTTTCAGATTGAAGGCACTAATTAGGAAAAGTACTCCTTGATCGTAATGATCAAGCAGTTCTCTCAAGTATTATTTTATACTTTTTCGGGCTTGGGAGACACAATTTACGAAAAAGGGACAACCATGGAGTTTCTTAAGTTTTTCTTCTGACTCCCTAAAATTGAAAAAACACCGAGTCTCTCCCTATACTGGACTCATTAAAATTTAACAGTAAAGGACCTGTTCAATTTCAAACAGGAATGGACCACTCCTTCTTAGGGTTCGAATCTTAAACTAAGTTGGACTCATCCGAAAGATGAGCTTATAACTAAGCAAATGTTATCCTCCTCAAGCTTGTCAAAAATAAAGAGGTACTTGCTAGAAATGGTGGGGGAAAACAGAGAAAAATGAACCTGATTGTTATACTTTGTCTTTTGAAAAGCAGTTAACCACTCTTGAACACGACACTTTTCATTCACTTGGGTTGGGAAATCCTTTGCCTAACAGTTAATCAAACCATATTGAAAGTCTTCAACTGGTTTCTGGGTATTAGCTTTGGGTCAATTGTAACCAAACCATCTGTAGTGTCGTTATGTGTTCAAGAGGTCAGTTCAAATAAACCATTCATTTGCAAAATATCTGTCACCCATCTTGACCATCCCTGAGTTAGTCTTTGCCAAATATATTTCTTCAAAACTTGATCTATGATTTCGTGTTGTGGGCTTGCCTACAACGGATCACTTTCTATCAACTCCAACTCATTATCTAGAAAGATGATCTCGAAATCGTCAGTACCTTGGAATCTGCATGCCTCAATGGCAAGTTTCTCGCCTTTGACAACAAGTTGCATCATTGACCTTCGATCAAAGGATTCTGTGACGTGTTCGGCATTGACTCATTTATTCACATTTCATGGATTGTACTGAGTACTTTGAGGGCCGTTGACATTATTGGTGGTTCCTCTCACACTTGTTAACAGTTTACATCATTGACTGGTAATCAAGTGGTTTCTACCATGTTCGACTTCGACACATTCATTCACATGGATAGAATCGTACCAGTTTGGGAAACATAAATGAAGACCCTGGATCTAGTTTCCACCATCCAAGCTACGAGGAATTTTGTTATTCACTATACAGTGGACTATTCATAAACAGATGGTTGCACCCATACTGTGTCTACATATATTTATACTTGTGATGTCTTATGAAATCATTCCTGTATCAGAGCAGTTTAGATAGTTTCTAGTCAATTTTGATTTGAGTATGGGAATGCCTACCTCAGCGATGATATGGTCATATATATATTTTGCATTGAATGTTTTTATATGTTCCGACCGGGGTATCCACAGGAAGATCCTTGAAATGATAAAGTACTTCACTCTTCTTAGATGAAAAAAACCATCCTCATCTATTACAGACTTCGCACTTTAGGGGGCAATCTGTTACACAAAAAATTGTCAACATGACTTTCTGTAATCAATATGAGCCTATCACCACTCATACATACCTCCTTTGCAAGTCTTAAACCTCAGCTCTGTATATCAAGCTTTGAAAATGAGAGGAAGTCCTTAAAAATCTCTAAAACTCTGGTTTCAAACTTTCTCTTAGCATTACCCGTGGTACCACATCCATTGGTCATGTCCCCTGCACACCTGACTGCTCTATATCTGCATCTATGGGTGCGAACCCCTGTAAAAGTTAAAAAGGCACAAGTTTATTCTTAAAAACTCACTTTGAGTCAATTCTGGAAGCTTCTAGAGGGAATCTTACGCTGGCAAGTTCGCTCCTTAAGGGTGCATGCATCCCATTCCTTAAGGAGCTAACCCCTTGATGTGAGGAGCTTATCTGCTTGAAGGAGCACTCTATCCCTTCAATGGTGGACCTATAACCTCCTTCCCTTGCACTATAAAATGAAGCTTTGGGCTGGCTACTTGGGAGGTTGAAAGCTGAATATTTTTTAGGGTATATGATGCTGGAACTTAGTCTTCCTAGTTGAGCTCTTGAGAGGAAAGATCACATACCTTTTGATCTCATTTGGGAGAGAGTGAGGCTTGTCAAAGTAGAGGAGATTCCTGCCTGGACCCTGGGAAGAGCTTGTACAGCATCAAGGCACCAAGGTTGTAAAGTTCTTCTTTCTCAAAGTTAATACAATCAAGTTTATTTTTCTCAATAAGCTGTGTTTAATGGTTTATTTCATAGACTCCTTGATCACTATGATGAACATGATTTATTATATTAGCTATGCAGGTGTTCTTTGATGTGTGTTTGTTTCTGTTTGCAGGTTATTAAAAGGAAACTCTTTGAAGCTATTGGAGCAAGGCTGCCACAAACTAGCATTTGACATAAGGTAGGGTCTAAAACACCTCTTAGTTTTTATTGATGAATCGTAATATGTTTAGAGAAAAGTAGATTTTCTTGTCCTGCTTTTTGCTAGATATCAATTGATACTAGGGAGATCGGTCTTGTCCACAAGAACGATTTATCCGCTTAACATAGACCTGTGCAAAGGTATAGAGGCTGATTAAAGTAATTTACATCGATAAGTTGTAAAGGCTTTTTTATCTATACAAAGGTAGATTTAGGGCACAAAATGACATCATGCTGATCTCTAGGTGCGGAAACTTGGTTCCAACATCCCCCCATACTACTTTAGGTGAGACTTGAATCTACGCTCTGCAAATTAATGCCAAAAGGCCCAATAGTGTATGGATTTGTTTGGCACGACTAACTCTAAACTTGGGTCAGGACCCACTAAGCCAACAGAGGCGCACTACATTCGATTCATTAGACATTTTAAAGTAGAGAAAATAGGGGCGGTATTGCAAAAGTATTTTTATTGGCCAAAATTTCATCGAGATCTTGGTAACTACATTAGATCCTCCACCACCTATGCCATTGCCAAAACAAACCATCAAGAAGAAAGGCCTATATACTCTTCTACTTACTTTTAATTGATCTTGGGAATCTATCTCCATGGATTACATGTCAATTGTTCCTTCTACTAAGCACGGAAACGACTGTGTTTTCATAGTCGTCGATAGATTCTCTAAGATGGCCATCATGGTGGCCTACAAGAAGAGTAGCATAGCATAGGCCACTGCTAAGCTCTTCTTTGAGCAAGTGTGGGTACACTTTGGGATCTCACAGGCCATTGTCTCAGATTGGGACAGTAGATTCCTAAGTGCATTTTGGTCAAGTCTCTGGTTGATGAAGGATACAAAACTTACTAACTCCACGTCTTTCTATCCCCAAACTGATGGCTAAAAAGAGGTTGTCAACATGATGATCATACACATTTTTTGCATGCATAACTCGAAGCATCGACACACATGGGAGGAAAGTATCCCCTATGTCCAACACAGCTACAACAGAGCTCTCCACAGCTCAACGGGCCACATCCCCTTTCAAGTAGGGCTGGGATTTCAACCATTATGTTCCATTGATGTGGCCATACCATTTGCAACCACTGAGGAAGATTCAACTCATGTCTAGTCCAAAGTTGAAAAGGCTAACAACTTCATTGAATGCATTTAACACATCAGCTAGTAGGTCCTTGATATATTGGAAAAATCCAATGCTAAGTACAAGCAACACCATGATCATCATTGAGTGCCGCACAATTTCTAGGTGGGCGACAAAGTTTGGTTACATTTGCAGAAGGAGCGCCTCACTGGACCCTGACACAAGCTTCGCTTGCTCCAAAATGGGCCATACACCATCACAAGTTCATCGGTGACAATACCTTCAAGCTCAAGATTCAACAATTCCTTACTATTCACCTATTGTTCAATGTAGACCACCTCCGACCATACTTTCCACCATTGTTGGACACATCTGACATTACAGAACAACTCACACCAGCATATCTCAACCTAGACTACATGGAACATGCCACAACTGATCAACTCATGGACATGTAGATTAAGAACACTCACCAACAGAGGATGCATATATATCAAGTTGTCAAAGAAAACCAACTCCTTCACTAGGGAACATGGTTCACCAAGGGCCAGGTTCAACAGAAATTTCCTCACCTCATGGAAGCTTTGTACGCAATGTGGGACATTGCTTCCTAAGGGAGGAGGAATGATCCTGGTGCATATTGGTTTCCAACATCCTATTCCACCTACAACTCCAGTCAGTTTCATATGTTTCCTTGTTTATTTCAGCATTTACTATTTTTAGCAGTTTTTTAGGGTCCTGAGCTTCGAGAGCAGTTTTGACCCCCAAAACAACGTTGTTTTGAGGTCCACTATAGGTACATAGCCATAGGCAAGGGCCTACCATAAATCTTGTAGTACTTAGAGATACCTTTCTGTTGAAGCCCCGAAAATCGGGTCGACAACAAGGGGGATACCCACCCGGTCCGGACCTTGGTTGGCAGCTCCTTATCCATTTGGTATAGCAGGTCCGATTGGGGATAACGGGACCAGTTTCCCGATCTTGGGTGTATGTGTGTGTGTAGAGTTGAACTATGCTGATCTAAGAGTATTTTAAAGCTAATCTAATTCATATTCTTTAACTTTACTCTATGCTATTGTAATCTAGTGAGAAATAACACATCAAATCTATTCTAACCCGGGATTGTATATCTTCCATTATGCGATCTAAAAGGATTTCAAACAATAACTGGTAATAAATATCATTCAGCTATTATAACAATAGAAATCATTGAAGATAAACCACTTTGCATAAGAAGTTAGGCAAAATAGTTGTGAACAACATATCGCATAATAAGCCATTCATATGTCAAACATAAACAATATGACTCCACCGTACAAAAGTGCCAAATGATAACCCATACATTCATGCAGTAACATATAAACAACTGAAACTATCAATCACTTAAAGAATATGAGCGGGAATTGCCAAGAGATAAAAGTACCAATGACTAGTTCTACCCATAAGCTTCAAGCAAAAACGATCTATCTCTACTTATTCTAAAATCTACCAAGAGCACAAAAGTGCAACATCAGTAGCAGATATCAAAATGCAAGTAAAAATAAATCTCGATCCATCCATTCATCAAAACCTCCTCTGAGGGTGCAGAAGTGCATGTTCTGAGGATAAGTTTTTGACGAATCTCTGGACCCTTCTCTAAATGCATGAGAAGGGTTAAAATACTACTTCCTAATTCTAATAATAGTGTTTTTACAAAAAATTTAGGATACGATTCTCAAATGACCGTCCTTTTTCTAATCTAAACAAAAAGAAACAACAAACTACTAAAAATAAGCTACTTCTGAATTTGGTCCTTAAAACTGCAAGTGTTCATCATGGATTTGAGAAGAGTCGGTTGGCCGACTTTTGCGCTGAGCTAGGCTGCAAAAACGGAATCTATGAGAGCTGGCACTATTTTCTCGGCTGAGTTTATGATGCACTTCAAAGTCATCCATTGATTGTGTGGCTTGACTAAGTATGCCCAATAGCACTCCCAATTCAACCTATTCAATGCCTAGATCTCTTTTCCCTTTTCCTGTGCCTTCTGTTTCTATTCTGCCTCTATTCGTGACTTGTTTGGTAGGTATCCCGGGGTGGTTTCTGTGATTAAGTTGGCTCTGTGTAAATTTTCATTTATACAATCAATAAGAACGCTCGCCTGTGTCATCGCTGTCTCTGCTGCCTGATTTGATCGTCCCATTTGTTAAAGAGCAATTCTTTATGGCTCTCGTTTATTCTGGGTGCATTTGCTCTCTTCCCTTCCTCTCCATCCTACCAAGTTAGATACTCTGTCACTCGTCTGTCAACCTGGTCGTAGTCACTTCGCAAGTCTGTCACTTGATTGGTGAGTTTGTCGCTCAGCTCGCAATAGTGACTCCACTGCGATATTTTACGTCCCAACTCTTCCTATTGTTGTAGAAGTTGCTCATTTAAGCCAGTAGACTCTGAAATAAATTCGGCAAGCTTGGGCTCGTCCTTTTGTATTTCTTGTAAAGCTTGCAACTTCTTTCCTTTTTCATCTAGGCTTCTTTGATAGCTTATCTGCATTTGCTGAAAGTCTTCTTGTAGTTTCTCGAGTTGTTTGGACGCTTCAATACTAGCATTGGCTTGTTGTGGCTGTTGTTGTAGTAGCTTTATTTGGTTTTCTTGGTCCCTCAATAGTTGGTGAACTTCAGACGCCTTGTCGATAGTTGCAGAAGTGTATGCTCCTGTGATCTGAGATAACTTCGTGAGATTTTCTGTCGGGTTGTTGTTAGGGTCTTTCCATAAGACGTCTAAATGTTCAGCGTCCTGTGACAGTGTATTCTCCAGCTTTCTCTTCTTTCTTTGTCTCCTCACCACTGCTTTATGCTGGGGACTATAGAATACATCCAGTGGGGAATTTCCTCTACACTAAGTAGAAGCTCAGAAGGCAGAGCGATATGACTGTGCTCCGTTTCTGAGACACTACCGACCATGGTTGAAACCATTTTCTGTGTTATCTCTGCATCACTCATAGGTGTTCTTGGGATTTTCCCTTCAAGGCTGATTAGCTTGTTGAAGTTTTCCCATTCTTTGAGCTCCGTCGTGACGAGTGGTGATTTAATGACGGGAGGAGGGACATCTCTTGGTGGGGAGGAGATAACTTACTGTTGCGACATTGCACTTGACTGAGCTATATCTTTGGCTGTTTCTTCACCTTTTCCTTGGTCACTTGTAGAGTTTTTAGAACATTCAGGTGTTCCTTGGGCAACGTCAGATTTGGATTTGGAAGTACTGGAGTTTCCGCTGAGGCTGACACTGGGATTAGGCTCTCTGGCGAGCAGTCACAGCTTTTCTAGGGGAACACTGGCTAGCCTTCTTTCTCTGAATAACAAAAATCTTTGGAGGTCATCTAGGGATAACCTCGACCGAGCTTCTCGCAAAACTTCCTGGAATGAACTTTTACTTTGAAACAAGTCATCAAATAAATCTTTCTTTCCAACGAACACTTTTATTCTGACACTTATAGTGAAATCATGGGCAACATTATTTAGGTCAAAAGGTCGAGCGGGGAATTCAAATAATTGTAGAGACGTCACATTCTCTACTTCAGCAAAAGCGTGTCCTACATTGAACAATGAGAAAGCCCCACAAGCTACAGGAAACTGAGGCCATATGGCCTTCTTCTTGTCTTTAAGCTCTTTGGTCAAGCCACCTTTTGAGCAAGTCTGATAGGCAATTTCCCTAGCCAAAAGCTTGTCGGGGACATACAGAGGTAGGACATGTGGAGGTACAGTTCTCCCAAACACTCTAATATAAGTGAACCATTCTTCCCCGAACCATCTTGCGATGGGGATGATGTCTATTTGTGCTTCGGGTGAGCACCTTGGGTGTTCTTCACCATACATCATCCTATATAGGGGTAAAATGAGCCCGTGGCAAATCTGATAGAAGTGAGGGGCAAACTGTGAATCCCATAATACTATGTGATAAATATGAATAGGTGAAGGGTCCTGGGTAGTCCATTTCCAACCCATAGTTGGGAATTTAGATACATAGCAAATAGAATCCATAATATAAGCATACAGATAAAAAGGATGATAGACCCTTTGAGACAAGGATCTCTTAGACCGGTAATTCATAACAGCAGTGTATAGATTATCAGAAAATATTTTGGCCCAATCCACGAGATCAGCGTTTGTGGCAGCGTCTATGAGTGGTAGCCATTCAAACAAAAATTTATTTATGTCTGGCATCCCAAACATCCTGCAAAGCATGGCCGCAGCAAAACAATACGGAGAGGTGAGGGAACCAGTGTTGTACATACCATTTTTGTCCCTTTTTAGCGGCTCCTCTCTTCTGGTCCATTCTTTAGTGGTTTCTGCCAGGATTGGGTTCTCTGCTGCAAATTTCTTGACAAATTGCGTGTTGTAGGTCGTCTGAGGCTCAGGAAGATGATACATAAGCTTTAAGTCTTGCGCAGTGAATGATCCTATGAGCCCATGCCCTTGAGCCTTGAATTGTCTGCCTTGTAACTCTGCATTGTCAAGTATCCATATGATCATATCTATATACGGGAAAATCTTGGGTCTAGCTATTATTTGGTGAAGAAATGAACATGCCAGCTCTTCTAAGGATGCCTCGGAAGAGTTTTGTGATCCCGCGGCACTATCAACCTTCATCACTCTAGGATTTTCCTCCTCTAGCAGCCTATACATGCCTTCCCAGGTCGAAATTCCTGCATCCCTATTGCATGCAGTGTCTGTGTACAAGGGCACCATCTCGTTTGTCTTTTCCTTCGTCTCGAAGCCTTGGGCTTTATGTTTCTTTCCCATTTGCTCCTGTGTTCGGCTTTTGAATCTTCTTATCTCTTAGTTCCTGCAGATTACGGGCGAAGTGGAAATAACTGATTGAGAAAGGTGATGGGAGAGTTTTAAATGCAACAGATATACCAAATATGCCACCTTACGTGAAATAATTCTTTAGAAAAGCACGCGTCTTTATTTCATTAAATAATTGACAACTAATCCACTTACTATCATTAAAAGCACATGATTTGGGGTCAGATTATGGTAAGTGGCTTTTCTTTGAATGGCGTGCCCAAAGGATTTGCGATTAAATGATTCATGATTTGCTTACGTTACATTGAAGATCGTGCCATCGCAAGGCGCGCTAATCGCAAATCGCCAGATCGCAGACTGCGCCATCGCGGCGATCGCAATATCGCAGGTCGCAACATTGCGGGTTGTAGGAGTTTGATGTTTGTTAAGTATTTCCATTTCATTTCTACGATGCGCGATCTTGCGATCGGTGTTATCGCAGATCGGCATATTTTGGGGTTTTTCCTTATGAACATTACTTACTGCGATGCGACATTAGGCTTAACGTGGGGGGGTGCCTTGCGCATTAATGCAATTTTTTAAAGACCTTTACCTTATCGTAGACTTAGGTTAAAAATATTCGAAAGACCTCTCTAAGCTTACGATGGTAGCTTTATTTTGAGGAAGGAAAATTTGATTTTTCTCAAAATTAAACTAGGGGTCCCCATTCATTTAGCATTTTGGACAAACTCTTAAATGAAAAAGGGCGAGGTTGTTGCTGGCCACAACAATTGGCGATTCACTTGGGAGAACCAGTTATCTCTGACCTTCTTTTGATGTTTTTCAAACTTCTAAAAGTAATAAAAAAAATTCTCAGAAAACTTAAACTTTATTATAGAAAGATTAAAAATATTATACTTCAAACTATCAATGATATTTCGTTTCAACTCCTTTCTATTTACTTGTATCCTTAGCTTGTTCTTGCGTTTACACTAGCCCTTACTTGGTCTTAAATAAAAATTAAAATAAGGTCTTCCCTGTATAGCAGTCCTTTTTTAAATATGCTTCTTTGTCGCAGGTAGAGCCTCTGCTGCCAGCAGGCTTCCATAGCCTCGATAGGGTTACCTATTAACCAGTAATGATCCTTTATCCTGCTTAAGTGTGTTTACAACCATTCAGAGAAAAACCCATTTTGACACTTTTTCTTTTTTATTCTCTAAAGAACAATGTCTTGGTTTGGTGGCTAAATTATGACACAGTCACTCACTTGATTTATACTTTTGCTGAACAAGCTGGCTCGTGATAAGACCCCTTGTCTTTTGATTGCAACAATCTTGAGTCGTTGCCCTGTTTTGGTGGACAGCTTTGGCAAAGTCAACAAGTTATAATATCTGTGATGATGATAAGTCAGCTCGTGATGAGACCTCTTATTCTTTGAGATATAGTGTTTTTATTGGATTGCTTCCCTGAATTTTGCGATTTCCTTTAGCAGGGAGGAAGTCAATTTTCTTTCCTTAAGAAAGTTCTAGATGACAATAATAGAGCTTCTTTGGAAATCGTTGTTTCTATAGGGACTCCTCATTTTGTCATTGATGCCTTTCATGGTACTGACGTAAAACAATTGCTTCGCTAAGATTGCTTTCTACAATTTTTGGAGTTGAAACTAAAATCATATCTGGATTAAAGTTCTATTGATAATAAAGATCAAGTTTCAAAGAAAAAAATTGTCATTCATAGAAGCAGAAGTTCAAAATCTTGATAGAGAAAAAAGGTGTCTTTTGTAAACGTCAAATGCTATTGACCAAAGCAAACTTTATTTATGGAGAAAAGTATTTAACGAAGTGAGAAGCAGACATTCCCTAGGGTTGTGTAGACAATAGGGATAATCTTCTTTTCTTATTTTGATTATCAACTATTTAAAAATAAACCTAACTACCTAACTAAACTACTCCTACTCCTACTCTAATTATATACAAAAATTTGACTAGGTGAAATGATATTTCCAATGGAGCCACCTTCTCATTTTTATTCCTACACGTATGCAACTTTCCAATGTTAGTGTTAAGAATGGAACTTTTCTTGGACTGTTAACGTTGGATGCTAAATAAGAATGCATAAGTCCAGTTGGAATTTTGTCCGAAATTTCTTTCTCGTAAAAACTTCTTTCCAACTGGATATCTATTGGATCATAAAAATAAGGATGAATTTATGTTATATCTTGATGATCTTGTAATAGAGGAAGTTCTGTACTTCCTTGACATAGTTTAGCTTCCCACAATGGTAGCTCATCTTTTGGATGTTGTTGGTCATACCAAAGTAATCTATCAAAAACTGAAATTTTAAAACACAATCTAATTTTATACAACATGAGTGCAAGTGGGAACAATCAAAAAAATAGTTTTTTGTACAAATAAAGTTACAGCACAATTGGGATAAGCTTGTAAAATTTTGCTGTACACAAGAACTGGCCAGGTCTTGTGAATCAGAAGATAAATTATGATTGTGAACAGGCATGGGGGTTTCTTCATGATATGAATCATAGATCAGGATATCGTCTTGGTCAGCAAAATCAGGCGAATGATCTTTGGCTCCGAAATGAGGATTGAATGATATGTTTTCTGAATTAGAATATCTCTCATTTTTTGAGCTTTGATGAGCTACTCGAGATAAATCAATAACATCATTGTTGGCAAAGTAACCATCATAACTAATTTTACCAGTTTCCCTAGATCCTTCCTTTTGGTCATATATTTTCAGACAAGGAGATTCAAGTGTTCCTTTCTTGGAAACAACCAAGGGATGTTCTATAGCTATCTCTTTATTTTGAAAATCTAATGATGACTTATTTGAATTATCCTCTGTGTTTTTTGAAATCTCTTTAATGTTGAGAGGGGAAAATTTATCATCATTAAAAGCATCAGGATAAAGAGAGAAGTGTGATTCTGAAGCAACGTATTTAAAACTATCATCATGAAAAAATATTCGTTCATCAAATTCAACATAGACATCGGGTTTTAGATCATACCTTTGTGTACTGATACTTCCTGAAAGAAAAGTAGTTTGCTGTTCTAACCTTGGCATCTGCATTTGTTGATTTGCAACGATATTATCTGACCTTGTATCAAAGTCATCTCCCGGTTCCAAGGCAGGCTTCTCTCCAACGTCCTCGCTTTTGTCTTCTTGTACTAGAGTATGGATAACTCCTAGGCTTTGGGGGCTTTCTTCATTATGAGCAATTTGTATATTCAAATTGGAATTCTCGTTCATATTAGAAAGGAATGAGACAAAACTCGAACTAATTTCTGCTTGATAAGATATAGGAGGCAGGGAATGTTCAACATAATCTAAAGATTCTTCAT
Source organism: Pinus taeda (assembly GCA_000404065.3). NCBI lineage: Eukaryota > Viridiplantae > Streptophyta > Pinopsida > Pinales > Pinaceae > Pinus > Pinus taeda. Next base: position 173,852 of record APFE030849623.1, read on the forward strand.
CTATGAGTTCACTTTCAAAATCGTACTTTAGACAATCAAGATGAAATCGCATATTAAAATCCCTAATAGATTCATCTTTTTTCCGGAGATAATCAATTTCGTCGTATACCTAGTCATAGTCATAACAATCAAATTCAAGAATGAAAATCTTGGCGAATTGGTCCCAGCTGTGAATTGATGCAACTAGGAGGTTTCTGCACCATTTTCTAGCTTCCGCCGTGAGTGTAAGAGTAAAAATTCTGCATAAAATGCCTTCATCAATTCTTTGAATATCATAACTTAAAACTCTTTGAATAAATTGAAGAGCATGATTAAAAGCAGAAGAGTTATTCTTACCACTGAATTTTACCTGAGACAAGAGTCTTACCACTTTAGGTGGAGTGTTGGAAGAGGTAGGAACATGGATGCAACTCCAAATGGGAAGTCTGTGAGCAGCCATCCAGATTCAAATGTTACGGTTTGAAAATCATTCCAACAGACACTATGTTCAGGCCCTCCTTCTAGCGCCAAATATGTTGAAGACCCAAAAATCGGGTCGACAACAAGGGGGATACCCACCCGGTCCGGACCTTGGTTGGCAGCTCCTTATCCGTTTGGTATAGCGGGTCCGAATAGGGATAACGGGACCAGTTTCCTGATCTTGGGTGTATGTGTGTGTGTAGAGTTGAACTATGCTGATCTAAGAGTATTTTAAAGCTAATCTAATTCAGATTCTTTAACTTTACTCTATGCTATTGTAATCTAGTGAGAAACAACACATCTAATCTACGCTAACTCGGGATTGTATATCTTCCATTATGCGATCTAAAAAGATTTCGAACAATAACTGGTAATAAAGATCATTCAGCTATTATAAGAATAGAAATCATTAAAGATAAAATACTTTGCATAAGAAGTTAGGCAAAA